>JAPKLY010000410.1:317965-334502 GCA_026898435.1 Prunella vulgaris
ATGAATCATAATGTTATACGGCCTTTACCCCGCCGAACATAACAAATCATAGTTCATAATAGCAAGTTGGTATAAATAATAACAATCAATCACATATAGTATTTAAAAGTGACAAACCATAGTTTAAGTAAGAATCCCCACCTTAACTTTGATTATCCTTGTAACTGTGTAGTTTACTTAAAGCGAGAGTTGTTCGACACCTACAATATTTAAATAAATCTACAATTATTTCTAATACCTCATACGGATCTTAAAAAATAATTAGTTAAGAAAGAAAATAAAAAATAAGAAAATAAATGTTCTATTGTATCTTAACTAATAATTAAACATAATATATATATAAAACTGAATTATTTTATATAGATGAAAATAAATTCTGATATGGCATCCATACCGTGTATGCCCTTTGAAAATAAATAAATAATTAACTCTCATGATCATATTCTAATACTCCACTAGTAATAATCTTAATTAAGACTTGAGCTTACCTTTGCAATCTATTCTGTGCTTTCTTTCTCTTCGCCAAATACTCTCTCGGACTCCCTCTTTCTTTCGTCCAACTTAGGTGTGAATAAGGTTTGGGGTGGTTTGGGATAAACTCCCTTTCCACCGTCTTAACCTTTCCTTATCCCTTTTATTTTATTATTTATTAACTTACTTACTAACCGCCTAACTCGTAACACATACATATACATATATAGCTTAGTCACTAGGTTTACTAACCATTACATATATATACATATTATATTATATAATAATATATTATACATATAATTTATTTAATAAGTTTATTTATTTTGCTTATGTTTAATTACTACAATAAATCCTCAAATAATTTTCACTTAATTTACACTACTAATACCCAAATAATTCTCACAACACATTTATCTCACTAGAGTCTATAATAAAATAACTACAATTTTCTTATTAATAAACAAATAAAGACATATATCAATTCAATAAATACTTTAGCACTTAAAGGTAAAATAATTAACACAACATCACAAATAATATGTGAGTAATATAAAATGTACTCAAATAGTAAATAACTTGATAATAATTAAAGTTCGCATCCTTCAATACTATTGTCTCAATAATTAATCTAAAAAAAATAATTGAATAAAAGAAACTTACCAAAGAAGTTTGGGAACTAGGCTGTGCGTATACTCTATCTACATATATATATATATAGGTTTATTTATAAATACTTTAATTAAAAACTTTAAACAAATAAATAAATTTAAAAAAATACTATATATATATATATATATATACATAAATATTTTATATACACTTTTTAAATTTACTCATAGTAATAATAATAATAATAATAATAATAATAATAATAATAATAATAATAATAATAATAATAATAATAATAATAACTTATATAAATTTTATTATCTATGGTGATTGAGTCTACGGGTGTTACACCACTGATGAGCTGACATTCTCTTCGACGGACTTGGAAGGGGTACTGACGCCCCACAATGACTCGTTGGTAATAAGCGCCAACATCATGAACGTCCGAGTTCACAGACTACTTGTGGACACCGACGCCTTCACCAACATTCTCTTCAAATCCACCTTAGATGCCTTAGGTGATTTTGAGTCGTATATAGAGCCTAGCAATGCTAGGATAGTGGGGTTCGAAGAAGCTGTAACCGTCCCCCTAGGTAGTATCAGGTTGAGCGTCCAGCTTGTATCGGCCGAGGACCCGGAGCAGAGACTGACTAGGTTAATTGATTTCCTTGTTGTCGACCAGCAGTCCTCCTATAACGGGTTCCTTGGCCGCCCTTTTATCAATGAATTAAGAGCAGCGTGTTCGACCTACTACTATTGTCTCAAGTTCCCAACTCCAAAAGGTGCCGGTACCATTAAAGGTGACCAGAAAAAGGCCCGTGAATGTTTGCTCCAGATCAAAGATGGCCGGGTCAAGAAATCTGTGAGGTAGGTTCACATCCTTGAAGAAGACGTACAGATTCCGGTAGACAAGCCAAACATCCTAGACATCATATCGACAAAAACTGAGTTGATGGAGGTAGGCGACCTGCCGGAAATTGACCAAGTCCCAGAACCAGCGCAGAACGCACAACCGGCACCAATGGAGGGAGTGGAGGAGACTCAAGCTAACCAAGTGCAAGAACCCGTGCAAGACTCACTACCTGCGCCCATGGAAGTGGCGGAAGATACCCAAGGTGGAGAACCTGTGGGAGATCAAGAACCAGTGCAAATGGAAGTTGATCAAATCCCCCAGGCCGCAGAACCATCCAAGGATGATGAACCACCTGAAGTGCTGACAGTTGATGAACCTCTCACAGTTGAAAGCAAAACTGATGACCTCGAACCGCGCCTAGGTCACGAACCTACGCAGATGCCACAAGAAAAGTGGGATGAGTTCATCAGCGATCCTAGGTGGAAAAGTCAAAAGAGGAAGGCCACTCCCATGGAAGAACTGACAGCAATCCCGGTAGACCCGGAAAAGGACCTGGAACTTTTCATAGGTTTCGAGTTACCGAACCGTACCGGTCGAAAATGGAGCTGTTCTTGATGCCCAACTTAGACGTGTTTGCCTGGTCCCATGAGGACATGACGGGAATCCCGTTGGAACACGTCTGCCACAGGTTCAACATAGATCCGACAAGGAGGCCTGTCCGCCAGAAGCGAAGGAAGTATGGACCAGACAAGTACGCGGCCCTAACCACCGAAGTTGGGAAGCTGTTGGACAACAAGCTGATCAAAGAGGCCTTATGCCCGCAATGGGTCGCGAACCCCGTCCTGGTAAAGAAGCACAAGGGAACGTGGAGGCTGTGCATCGATTTCACGGACCTAAACAAGGCGTGCCCGAAGGACAACTTCCCACTGCTCCACATTGATCAGCTTGTGGATAGCACCGCTGGCCATGAGATGATGACATTCATGGACGCTTTCGCGGGTTATCACCAGATAGCAATGCACCCAGATGACCAGGAGCATACGACGTTCTACACCAACAAAAACATGTACTGCTGGGAAAGGATGCCGTTCGGACTTATCAACGCCGGAGCGACCTACCAAAGATTGGTGAATAAAATGTTTGACCAACACATCGGTGAATCTATGGAGGTGTACGTGGACGACATAGTTTTTCAAGAGTTTGCGAAAGGAGGATCACCTCGACCACCTAAAGCAAACCTTCGACATACTACGCCACTACAACATGAAGTTGAACCCCAAGAAGACTAGCTTCGGTGTGCATTCAGGGAAGTTCCTGGGACATCTGGTGAGCCAACGAGGAATAGAGGTCAACCCAACGCAGGTCCAATGTATAATCGAGATGAGTTCGCCCGATTATGTGCAGAAGATTCAGAGGTTGACCGGATGTATGGCAGCTTTAAACAGATTTATCTCCAGGTCCAGTGATCGAAATCGCCCATTTTTTGAGGCAATCAAGGCGAACACGCGCAGGTATAAGGAAGCGGCTAAAGCCAATAAGCTCCACCTTAAAAACCACTTCGAATGGACAAGTGAATGCCAACGAGCTTTCGAAGATATTAAAGCATACCTGGCGAACACTCAAATCCTGTCTAAGCCGGTACCTGGTGAGAAGCTGTACCTGTACCTTGCGGCGTCAGAGGTTGCAATTAGCTCCGTCCTGGTTCGAGAAGAGGCGAAAACACACCTACCAGTGTACTACGTAAGCCAAGTCTTACACGAAGCTGAGTTGCGGTATACCCCAACGGAGAAGCTAGCCTACGCACTGGTGATGAGTGTTAGAAAATTGTGGCCCTACTTTTTCGACCATCCGGTAGAGGTGTTGATGACATTCCCATTAAGGTAAATACTGCAATGGCCAGACACTGCAGGACGCTTGTTGAAGTGGTCACTAGAGGTTAGCCAATACGGTATAACCTACGCACCCCGTACAGCGATCAAGGGACAAGCACTCACCGACTTTATCGTCGAGCTAACTTTCCCACTAGATCTGACGAGGGGACGTATAGCTCCATGGCACCTCGACTAGCACATGGGGGGGTTGACCAGTACCTCGGCACCTCGCTTGTTGTATTCCGAGCAAGACTTGGAGGAAGGCTACGCATCGAGGTGAGGGGGCGAGATCACTCATAAGAGTGAAGAGCTTCGTGTCTATGAGGATGAGCGATGGAGGCATAGCTGCGAAGTCAGAGCACTTGGTTAAAAAGGAGATGAAAATTTGAGAAACAGCAAGAAATAAAACCAAGTAGGCGAGCTACTTACTGAACCCGCTCGGGATCCCAGTCTAGGAGTGTGTCGTTATTTGTTTGAACCCCAAAAGGAGACGGGGAAGGTAGCGACCTTCATAGAGGTGTGATTGCCAGCGGAGCAGTTGAGTGAGTCGAGCCACCTTGCGCCGACCTTGTGTCAGCTCGCTCAGCCTGGTCGGGTTCCTCCTCATCACGGGGACTGGTCTGAGCTCTCTTGCAAGCTTGTGCCTCGCCCTCACCAACCCGGGACCCATCACCACGTTGGAGACCCCTCTTGGACTGATGAGAAGCTCGCTCAGGCGTGGCCCCAGCTCGCCCTCCTCCCCTGTTGGTCTTTGCGACCTCTACAGCCTTGGCCTTCAACGGAGCCTTAGTCGGCCCCTTCTGGGTCCCGGATCCCCCTACCTCGCCCTTCGAGGCGGGCTCGGCCTTTTTACTCGCCTCTTGGGCGAGAGTTGAGGGCAGAGCCAATCTGTTGGGGCGAGGTGGACCCATGGCGTTTCGGCTAGCTAATATGTGGTAGGCTTCGGGGACTTCGACCGTTGGGAATGCAACCCAATCACCACCTGCAAAATATTAAAGAGAGGTGGTTAGCAATTCAGCGAGCTTCCCACCTGATTGGCGAGCTTCAGTGAGTTATCAACCTGGAAGCTCAGGACCTTGAACCGTGAGATGATGCGGCAAGGTGTGGAGCCCGGTTAGTCGGAGACAGTGATGTTGGCACAAATGGGCAACGTCTCTATTCTCTTTACTCCGCAAATAGCAAACGGTCCGCACCAAGTCAAACTCAGTTGTCACCTCAGGTTTGCCGCGACTGGACGTGTGGTGCTTCAAACCTACAAAGAAAGGCAAATTAGATTAGTAAATCTAATTCAACCCACGCACGCCGAGAGAAGCGACCTACTGCTAGCCTCTCCATATTCCTCAGGAGAAAAGATTCGTCCTCCTCGTCTGCAGTAGTTGGTGGAGGCTCGCCAATCTCCACATATGAAGACGAACTGCTCCTTCCAATCATGAATTTTGTTCTGAAGAATCCCCAAAAACTTTTCTCCCGGGCGAGCTTTGAGGTAGTAATACCCCTTGCCATCGTTCACTTGCCGTGTGACAGTGAACAGTTCGTTAAGCTCGGCTATAGTCAGTCGATTTTCATACCCCTCCAGTCAAAAGACTGCCAACGCTGCCAACAAGCTACTCCAAGCATTGGGGGTGAGCTGCGTGATGGCGAGGTTGTTGTCGAGCAGGAACTGACCGATGATCGGGTGTAGGGGCAATGTGAGCCCGGCCTCGAGGGTATGGACATATATGGCGGTCAACCCAGCTGGGGGCGCATCAGCTCGTTCGTTCTTCTCTGGGGCATACAGGAAGATGTCGAGTGGGAACCGATACTTCTCGCGAATCTGGGGGAGTTGGTACTCATTTATTACACCCTTGACGTCGCTTGCTTTGTAGTCAGATTTGTTCACCGCATCCCGGAAAGTTCGCTCGGGAAGAGGGAAGCTCGCCACGTGCTGGGCGACTTACTCCTCCCAGTCAAACGAATGAATGACGTCGACAAGGACCTGGTGTTCAATCAGCTGAGGCTCCGGGAAATCAATGGAGTGGAACGACTCCATCGTAACTTCTTCAAGGTCGCCTCGTTGTTCACCCACTTCGGCGACCTCCTCACCAACATCGGCGACCTCCCCCGTGGCCTCGGCGATCTCTTCATCCTCGGCTAAGGCCTCATTGGAGGCTAACTCGAAACCTCGCCAGAGCTCGCGTAGATAAGACTCTTCGCACTTGCCAGAATTGGTGGCTTTTCCCCCCGGATCAGATCGGACCCCACCGAAAAGCTCGCTAGAATTGGGGCGAGCTACGGAGGTCGCCTCAGAACCCGAGTCAATCATAATCGGAGTGACAAAGGGGATCGGTTCATTGCCAGTCATAGGTCGCTTCTCGGGATTACATTTGGAAAAAGTTCTACTTGAAGATTGGGTCGACATGGTTGAGGCGAGATTAACAAAGGTGTTCGAGATTTGTGAAGATTCCAATCGCCGGAGTTATGGTGTGTAAATGGCTGGAATATCCGAAAGGTCACCGGAAACGTCCAAAATTTCCGGAAACTCGGAGAAATAGAAAGAAGAAGAATAAATCTGCAAAAAGAAAGAAGAAAAGAAAGAAGGAATCAATGTTCTACCTTGAAGAATCCCCAAATCTCGTCGGATGCGAAGGAAATCGATCGCCGGAAATTGCACTGGGAATTCGAAAGTGTAAAAGTGGGAAATGAACTTGGCTTCCCCTATTTATAGATAAGAGGGCGAGCTTGAATATTCAAAGAGTTCGGGGACCCATTTGCAAAAATTCAAAAGTAGTGGAATGATGGGCGCGGGAAATAAGACCTAAAAAGGCTTGCACGATGCCTTGATTCTCGCACCACGTCAGCACCCCAACCGCCACAATGAAGCTCGCCCGGAAGCTCGGCATCCAACTAAGGGGTAGTTCGCCAATACTCGAGCCTTCGTCCACAGAGACAAACCAGCCCGCCCACACATTAGATGAATCATGATGTGAGCAAGCTAGGGGGCAAATGTTGATGGGCGAACTATCCTAAGAAGGTCGCCGGCTTGTGCAGAAGCCGCGTCACTGGCTTGGACCAAGGTCAACACAGAGAAGCTCGGCGAAGCAAGAAAAAAGCTCGCCCAAGCTCCTGAAGGACCGGGTCCAATCGCCAACTATGCCAGGAGAGAGAAGCTCGTTGGCGAACTTCCCCATTTGAAGGGAAGCTCGCCCACACCCATGGAGACCCAGCGAGGGTCCACCACTGCATTGCCCTCGAAATAAATGCAAGGCACCGAAACTCGCCTAGAAGCTCGCCGAAGTTAGAGATGATAGGCAACGTGTGTATAGAGAGCAAGCAGATATGTAGTAGGACAAGCATTGTAAAGGTAGCATTGTGAGGGACCAAGGCAAGGGTCAAGAACCCTTGTCAACACCTAAAGCCAAATAGGCTCACAGGGTGCCACCTCACACTTGTACACCTATAAATAGGTCTCTCTTGTACTATTCTCTCTCCAAGTTAATCATAATACACAAATATTTTCTCTCTCTAAGCTCTCACTTTCTCTCTCTATATTATCCATTCAAGAACACATTTTCTTAGATTATTGTTTGGTAGAATTACATGCTATAAACAACCACCAAATTAAATATATCATTACCAAATTCTATCAACAACATTGTATTAATTTCGTAATCCGTCTTAATCCCGTAAACTGAACGAGGTCTTAATGTTTAAGATTCATGTTTTGTACTTCCTTTCATTCTTCACCTCTGCCTTTTGTCCAATTTTTAAGTATAGTCCCGAAAGTTCACCCTTAAAACAAAAACTAGACGAATGGAATTAAAATTGTACTTTATCAGTCCCACTATAAATTGATCATTTTGCCATTTTCTCCGTCTCATCATATGTTGCTCATTTATTTTTTTATTTTTATTTTCAATAATTTTTACACAATTTCCATTACTTTTTCACATTTCTCCATATTTTTATATCCTTCTTAATATTAGTGCCCAAAAATTATGAACAACTTATAAGGGGACGAGAAGAGTAGTATTTAAAAGCCCAATTACGTGATTTGTTATCATGCCTTGAATACGTTTCTCATTACCAAAATCAATATCCAGATTCTGAGACTTAATTAGCATCACCCCGGCCCATTTAATAAATTTATGCTCATATAACACTGGATAAATACTCAAATTTTTTCGGGCCTCCTAACCCTATATTATTTGGGTTTATTATATTTTATTCTAGAGTATGTATTGTGTGAAAATAGTTCATATCAGCTTATCATGAAATTACTTTAAAGTATCAAATATTTGATTATGTGTATCAAAATTGAAGTCAATAAAATTTATAACAATTATAACATAATATCATTGATCCTAATTTTTTATACGTCATGATGAGATTTTTTATACATTCAAATAAATATTTAATACAATTTAAAATTGATTTATAATAAATTTATATGAACTATTTTTCAAACAAAACTTTGCCTTTATTCTATAAAAAAGAAAGAGAGTTCAAATTTGGTAGGCTTCTTAAGTCAAATTAAATATTATCCTTTTCTACCCGTGTGGAAATTACTGGTCCCAATTGTGGAAATTATATCCCACAATTATGCTTTATTGATGTTAGTCGTACCAAAAGTTAGGAATTAAGAAAATATTAAGGTCCATTCTTAAAATTATGGAGTAAAGGAATTTTACCTCAATTAAAAATTTAAATTTTTAAAGAAGTGTGAATTTAATTTATTTATATAATTATCTAATATTTCATCTCACTTGTGGATTAAGTTGTCATGTTGTTAGCTCAATGTGAACCAAAAAAGTGAGAATATGCTTGAGGATAAAGAGTTTTATTTCACCTAAAAGCAAAGAGCAGAGCTAGGATAAAAGAAAATATGATAAGCTAGAACAAATGCAATATAAACACGAGATTAAATGTTCGATTTTGAGTGGATTAATTAAAAAAAATTAATAATAAAAAAGAAAATATTTCCAAAAATTGAGTGGGTTGGAGCATACCCAAGTCCTGTAGGCTCTGCACTTATTGAAAAATTGAGTGGGTTGGAGCAATACCATCTTTCATTTTCTTAGTCATTTTCGTTGGAGCAAGTGTTGGAATAAACCAAAAGATGAATCCATGATCCATATTATTTTGTAGCCCCTAATAATTAGTTTCCTTTTCCAATGACAAAGAATGTAGAGGGAACGCCTATTCAATTGTGTGTGCACAAAAATCAGGAGAGATATGATTGGAGACTCACTCCTCTCTAAAGACTAAACCACATTAATAATTGGGGGAAAATATACAATTTTGTCCTATAAATTTCGTTGACTTTGATTATCGTTATCTTAAGTTTTGAATTTTTGTTTTCGTCTTTTAACTTACCAAAAATTATGGTTTTCGTCCTCTTAAGTTTTGAATTTTTGTTTTCGTCCTTTAACTTACCAAAAGTTATGATTTTCGTCCTCCAACCGCCTATAACCAGTCACACAACCGGTAATACACACGTAGATAAATTTTTTCTAATTTTTTTAAGCAAAATACTGACGTAGGGTATTTAGAGGGAATTAGGTTTTCATGGATAAAATACAAGATTAACCGTAAATTCTCTCCCAAATCAAAATCCTAGTCGATCAAATCTAGGCATGGGGGCTTGAAAGAATTAGGGAAAAAATGAACAAAGATCCCCAAATCAAAACATCCAAAAACTTAAATTCTTTTGAGCGCATACTCACTATACGGAAAGGAAGAGGGATGCCTTCAAGAAATTCGTATGAATTAACGAGTTTCGAGCGCAATATTAAGTGTTATTATGGTTTCGTTGCACGGTTTGTACATCATATTCAAAAATAAATTCGGACAGAAAATTCTATGGATGTAAGTATTGGACGGTATTTGAGAGAGAATTTGTTGTGCTTTCATTTCTTAGTTTATAAAATATGTAAACTTCATCCTTTTTATACAATGAGTATGAGTTGCTAGCTTTATTATCTTGCTAACTAATTGATTAGCTAACCTTATCATTCTCATTTTGACATCTCTATCCTCAGACTAACCTAAATAATGGAAAATATCAAAATCACTCTACTAATAAAAATGAAAATTAATAGGGAAGTTATTGTATAAGACAAGCTCTATTTATTGTATTATTATATATTACTCATGGTTTATGAAGAAGTTAATTCTATTACTTTCGAAAGTATGCATGACCCCGATATTAAAATGGTATTTTTTATTTATCTTTTTACTTTTCAAGAGACATCTCCCAAAACATGCTATTGATTACTATGCACGCACAAATATTCACTCAGCACATTTACTAGGGAGGTTGAGATCAATTAAATTTGAATGAGTATTTAGTGAAAATATCAATCATTTGTTTGTTTTGGAACACTTACAATTGGTATATCCCATCAAACACCTTCACTTCCTTAGGTTAGTGTTACATACCAGACATCCATATGATTTAAAACCCTGTAAAGTTTTCTCACATTACCCTCATCTCCAAATTTTTTTAAAGCAAGAAAGATGTATAATTGTCAGAAAAACGACGAAATCGAAATGATCATCCACAATTGTTTAGTAGAAGTAGAACGTTTTTAAACGGCATGCTATTGTTGTAATGTACTGAGTCACTGAAATGCAATTAATACACATTTTCTCTTATGTGGATTAGGCATGTCTGCATGACTCACTCGACCAAAAAAAATAGACATAGATAGAATTTAAACTCAGTGACCATACACTGATACACATCCGCTTACAATCTTCTACACATATATTAAATCATATACAAACATTGAAGAAAATTACGAACATAAATCAGAGAAACTATTTTGCTTCTACACAAACTTCTTGATCATATGTTGCTGCAAAGAAATCCAGAATGAATCGAGAGATAGGTTTATTACATATCCAATTGCATAGTATCATAGGCTTGATATGAAACTATACTTTCATTCGTTTGGATTGTCTCCATTTTCTTTAATATATAAGCCGTTTTGTTTAATGTAGTCGATGACTTCATCTGCTGTCAAATACTTCACAGACAATCCTCTTGAAATGCAGTCCCTAAAGTCGAGAATAGACAAGCATGAGCTCGTACATCTACATAGTTGAATTGCATTGGTACAGATATAATATCTATATCCTACAAAAGCAGCATTATTAGCCGACCTTAAAGTTCTTACCTCAATCCGGTTGAACTAATCCCGTTCTGTACCACTTCTTCCACGACTGTGATATTATTCTGCAAGAGAAGACGTCAGTATTCAAATTGCCAATGCAACACTAAACTTGGTTTATTTTCAAGATAGAAAAGCATAAAACAACAAATGCAACATATTTTTTGTTTTAAAGAAACGATAAATTAGTTCTTGGAATAGGTCAGTTTCAGATGAATGTGGATGGCTCTAAAAGGATTTACCTTGTATTCGTTTAAAATATCATTATTGGATATGATATGCTCAACATCTTGACCACCTCGACGTATACATACCAACCCGAAGTCTCTACAAATAGACGTGACCTAGAAAGGAAAGTACATGAATGATCTTGGATGGCTAAAGGAAAACATAATAATGCATTTGATATGTCCTTTAAAATGCCACTGCAAAGTCAAAAGAAGAAAAAAGCTGGACAAATTATATGAAATAATGCAATAAAGGTATAATTGAGTTCCCTAGGTTAAATGGAAACAATGCAATCATACAGTCGGTGAGAACATATTATTTGAGTGAATTTTGATAACACAAGTCCAAATGTGATAATACCTGCTCATGGATCCAAACTCCAGGAATGCTGAACGATTCTAACAGATCAGAACCACATACAAGTAACACTTTTAGTGATTCTACACAGAGAAACACCACTTATAAGCTTGATGTTGTAATGAGTACCGAACAAAATGTGGCTTCAAAGCAGAGAGCTCAGCCAAAAATATGCTATGAAGCCAACAACATATTGGTACGTAATGACTTTAACAAGATTCAACAAGTTATATGGACAACAATTCCATGTTCTTTTGTTATTCTAACAAGTGTATGATGTTTGCTAAAATATGACAGCATTCTCAGTAGCGACTTGATTCAAAACTAACCACTGGGAACAACTCCGCTCTCGCATAATGAAGTCTTAATTCTAGACAAAACTGTCAATGTGCGTTGGTAGGTGCTTTGACTTGCATGACGAGAAGGGAGAGACTAAGTGATTGGTGTAAAAAATTTTTACAAAACAAAACTAGAAAAAGGAGAGACTTAAGTACCTCCCACTGATCTACCATAACAAAATCAGAGCTTCTGCAAGCAAGATTACACATAGCAATACGATGTTGTGCATGGATGAGGCCCTGACAAAGTGCGTAAAGTGTTTACTTTAAGAAATGTTGATTTACATCCCAAACGTAGCAATATGATGCATCATGAAAAACGAAAAGTATGCTTCACTTAATGCAAGACATGTTAAAAAACAATAACTGAAATGTGAATATGAATTCTCAAGGAATATAAAAACAAATATGGATTTTCTCCAAAGGGCATTCGTCCTCAACATGCAACACTATCATCATTCTTCTCTTCCATTGTAACTACCATTTCCTTAAATTTGACCTTTATCTAAAGTATCATCCCTGTCTGAATCTATACACCATACAAAGCATGCTCATATGCTAAGTACCTTCTTTTTGTATGAATCATTCACAGGTGACATATAACCTCCGATGACACTAAATCCTTGTGTATTTACAGCATCTCTAGCCAACTCTGAGCATTAGAACAACAATCAGTACAACTTCAACAGAAAAGGCACAACATAGGTCCATTTTCATGCATTACAGCTTATCAACATAAATATGAAATAAAAGATGGATGATTATTTATGGAGACGAAGTGCTAACCAAAACAGCGCAGGTGCATGTATGTAGGAGGGTCAAAACTTCTAGTTGATACCAAAACTACATAAATCTTTCCCCTGCGTGAAAAGGGCAAAAACATTCCATGTCCAGTAAGTCCTTAAGTGTATGTTGAATTCATTCTAAAGCATCAAAAGCAGAATTAAATAAGTGAGAGAAAAATAAAAAAGATTAGAATTGCGAGAAGATGAATGAGAAGAGAGTAAACAGATATGAAACTTACTTGCGCTGAGAACTCGATAAACCATCTTTACTGATTTCTCCCAAGGATAGTTTATCCATCGGCAGCGGTACATCTAAGTCAATTCGAAAGATTTATCACGAATTTCGTACAAAGCTTAAAATTTTGATTGCATAGGTAAAATTCACTTCTTAAAAAAAAAAACTGGGGGAAATGTCGCAAAATTTACCTGGGTTTGAAGCAGCCATTCAGTGAGAATCTTGATGCATATAAATTTATCTTAGGCAAAAACTCAAACAGTTAACGATCAAGCACGAAGAACATCTTTTTCTCAAAGGCGCGCGTCGACCACTTGGTTTCGGAGTTTCCAACCAATACAAATTCAGAAAAAAAAGAAAAGAAAAAGGGAAGATGTCACAAAAATGCGTCGCCTGGATGCGGATTAGAGTAGGGATTAGCGGACTATTTTGTAGTTAATAGGCTGATTTTCATTTGCGGGCTATGACCATGGACTTTGATGGATTGGCCCAATGCAGAATGATGTAGCCCTTTGCACGCTGTAAAAATAGAGGGAAGTAGGGATGGCAAATGGAGCGGATCGGAGCGGATACCTCAATATCCATGCCTGCTCCGCGCTCTGCCCCGCTGATCCGCCCTGCTCCATGCTCCACTGCGGGGCAGCATTTTGAGATCCATGCCTGCCCCGCGCGGGGCGGATCTGATCTGCCCCGCTCCATCTATTAAATTCTCATAATTTTACAAAATAAATATATTAAAAAACTAAATGCAAAATATAAAAAATTCACAATTTAATCAACAATAATCCATTCAAATCACCAAATCATATCCAAGATTTGATTATTTTAAAAAAAATATATATAATTCTATATATTATATATATATATTTAATATTATATATAATTAATATTATATGGAGCGGGGCGGAGCGGAGCGGGGCGGATTAGGGCAAAAAATATGTTGATCCATGCCTGATCTGCTCCGCAAGCGGGGCGGGGCGGATCTGCTCCATTCTCAAAACGGGGCAGATCGGGGCCGATCCAAACAGAGCGGTGCGGATTGGATCAACTGCGGGGCGGGTCGTTTTGCCATCCCTAGAGGGAAGACAGTAATGTGTGGTTTGGTGGTCTCGTTTTGGGCAAGGGTGCAAATGGCGCCGAGCGTCAAAAGCTGCCAAGATTTTTTTTTTATTAATATTATTAATTTTCTAAATATATATTAATAAAAATATAAATTATAGATAAATTATAAATTTAAAATATAATTAATAACTATTACAAAATATAAAAAGTCAATAAAATGATAAAATCTATCATAATACGATATAGAACAAATAAATTATGAAGTAGTTCAATTAAATTTTATTTTTTTAGTAATTTAGTAAATTAGTTTTTATTCTTTAATTTTAGTTATAATTTTTAAGTTGAAATAAAAATTAGAAAAGAATAGTAATGGTCATCTAGGCGGTGCCAAAATGGTCTCGGCGGCTGCTTAGGCGGTCTCGACAGTGCCAAATATGTTGGCGGATTTTTCTTGGTGATTTGACCTTGGCGTCGGCGGCCGAGGGCCTTCAAGCGCCTAGGCGGTCTCGGCAACCGTCATTTACATCCATGGTATTGGGCGATGGTGGCCGTCGCAAATTTTGAATCATAAAACTCCAAACGTTGCTTAGATGGCAGCGGTGAGATGAAGCTTTGGTTCGATGGCGGTGATGGATGAATAATACTCCCTCCGTCCCGATATAAGTTGCTCGTTGCTTTTGGGCTCACAAATTAAGGTAAAAGTGAATAAGTTTAAGTGATTTGATGGAAAAAATGAAAAAGTATAAGTAATGTGATGGAAAAAGTGAAAAAGTATAAGTGATGTGATGGAGAAAAGTGAAAAAGTAATGGAAATAGTGTAAAAAGTATTGAAAATAATATAATAAAGAAGTGAATAGTCGTTTCCAAAAAAGGTAAAAAAGCAATGAGCAACATATAGTGGAACAGATGAAAATGACAACATGAGCAACTTATAGTGAGACGGAGGGAGTACTATGTTCTAAGAGGGTAAATTTTTTCTAATGGGCTGTGATATGAAGTTTTATCAGCAAATAGCCCAGATTATTCGCACTAAGCCTTTTTTTAGTCGGATGAATACATTATTTTTTTAAAAATATATTATCTTTTGTTTGGTAATTTTTTTAAATTTTTCCATTTTTGAACATCTTTTTCAAAAGAATGTAAAAATAAAATAGTATTCGAAATTTCTTTGCGAAATTTTGTAAAAATTTAAAAAAAATGTCAAACATTTTCAAAAATTGTGTATTTCCCTAAAAAGTTAATGTCTGTAACCTAGGCCTCAGCAATATTAGCTTTAGCTCCCTTTTCCGACTCAAACACGATCCAATAATATGTGGTGCATATATGAATTGGAATACGAAAACAATGACACCTCTATTTTATACCTAAACTTCAAAAAATACAAAGTGAGAGAAATCAATTATGATCTACACATTAGAATATCGAAGTGTAATGTAAATATGTGATATCAGTTGAGGATACTAATCTATTGGTCAGAAAATCTTGTTCGGAAGAGTTTGTTAAGAATTAGGTATGTATGATCAGAATAAAGATTCTGTATAGTTGGATCAAACCAATTGAGACAAGATTAGATGAGTTCACATTAGAAAATTGGTGTCAAGCTAGACCAGTAGGAGCGAAGTCAGTTGAAATGAATCAAACTAGGTCAGATCAGCTGAGATTAACATAGAACATATGACTGGTCAGTTCATAAGAGATGACCAGAAGCGGTCTATATCAAGTGAAAAAAATGAATTTTAATGCATCTAAACGTCCTAGCTTGTAAAAAAGTGTGAAATTAATACATTTTTATAATTTTATAATATTTCCTCTCATCCGTGGACTAAGTTGTCATATGAATTATTGCCAATTGAATTTGAACCAAGAAAGTGGATGTGCACTAAAAGCTAAAGAATTTTATTTTAATTAGAAGCAAAGTCAGGACAAAAATACAATAGAATATAACAAATATAGTATAAAAATGAGAACAAATAATTGCTCCTTTGGAAAACCTCTACTTTCAAGCAATGTTTTCAGAACTGGACCGGTGACCAAACCGGTTAAGGCACCGGTTCACGGTTCGACCGGTTCAACCGGTTGGACCGGCGGTTCAACCGTTAAAATAATTTATACCTATTTTTTTTTATATTCTCTATGTTAATAAAATAAATATTCACTTATAAAAATTAAATTAATACAATAGAATCATTTTCCTTTTTTTGATAATTTGATAATATTATTTATTTAAAAAATTAAATTTGATAAATTAAATTTAATTAATTTAAAAAATTTAATTTGATAATATTATTTATTTAAAAAATTAGAAAGTTGGGCCAAAATTTCATTAATGGCCATGGCCCATTAAACCTATATCTAAACCTAAAATTTCAGAAACCCACTTATCCACATTGTACCGTCTATTATACTCTTGTAGTCTTGTTCTCTTCCTCTGCCGATTTTCAGCGGCCAGGCATCGCCGCCTCCTCCACTCAACCGCCGCCTCCTCCCACGCCTGTGCGCTACATCAGACAGCCTCGCCTCCGCGCTGCCACACGCGACGCACCCCCTGCCGTCCACGGCCACGCCGCCTCCTCC
>JAPKLY010000410.1:334512-416664 GCA_026898435.1 Prunella vulgaris
CCACACGCGACGCACCCCCTGCCGTCCACGGCCACGCCGCCTCCTCCCACGCCTCGCCCGCCTAGGGGCGCCGAGGCTGTTTGCCGGAAAAATCCGCCTCTTTTCCGGTTAACCGGTTCAACCGTTTCGGGCGGTTTTTCCGGTTGAACCGGTTTTTGACCGGTTCAATCCGGTTCAACCCCCAAAACGGTTTTTAAGCATGTTCCGGACCGGTGTCGAGGCCGGTTCCCGGTTCAACCGGTTGAACCGGCCGGTCCGGTCCGATTTTAAAATCATTGCTTTCAAGAATGAAGAAGATCACTGGGAATCTCCTCCCTGTGATCATCACATGCTCGCCCCTCTTCATTTTTTTAATCCTTTTCCCTCAGACATGTGATTGCATGAATTCTCCTGATCATGTATGTAGCCCCTCTTCCGGTGGCAGCATTCCCAATATTAGCTTCCCTTTCCGACTCAATACTCATCCACAGCACTGCGGTGATCCCTTGTTCGAGTTGTCATGCGAAAACAATGTCACCACTGTTTTGGAGCTGAATTCCCATAAATTCAGAGTGAAAGATATCAATTACGACAACTCCACCATCTGGCTGGTTTATGCTTCTGTGGACAACACCACCTGCTCTTTTCCCAATGTTTCTTTAAATTACTACGTCCTTTTTAATTATTCTTATTATTATGAAATAGAGTACCCCGGAGTGACAAGTATGAGTTTTATGAAGTGCCCATATCCGCTGAAGAATTCCACCCCCTTCATTGAATTGCCAACTCAATGTTCATCCACACGTACTTATGTAAATATTGGCCTCATGACTGTCTCACAAGTTAAAGACAACTGCAGTGTAGACGCCACCTCCTGGACTTTTACAGATTCGGAGAATGTTTCGACCACCACTCCCTGCTCTATGGATTTCAACTCAAATGGCGCAACTCTAGCTGCATACAGTGTTATGGAAGATGGAAGTGCCCTCTTAATGATGTCGATATGCCAACTTGCAGCCACAGTCTTAGTGCAATGCTTAGAGCACTTTGGGGTAAGAATGTCAACTATCATTAATCCTTAAAGATATGCTCTCTCTTCTCCTACACGATTTCTTATCTGCATACATCTCATATAGAGCACTATTATGAATTAACCTCGAGCTCTTACATAAGATGAAGAAATTTTTTCAGTTTATTGATGTAAACAAAATTGAGAATGATTTTATTAGCATTTCCAGTCATTACTTAACTTGGTTGGTGGTGTTTGGGAGGTGAAACGAAGATGACTTGAATAGGGAAAGTGCCTCAAATGTAGAAGAAATATGCCGAGTAGATCTGATAGTGCTGACATCCTAGAAATTTAAGGATGAACAGAATGAATCTGTTCTGGAAATCCATGATGAGTCTCTTGTGTTCGTAAACTCAACTCTTATACTTGCTTTGAAGATACCCTCCTTGGGTGGCTTAAGTATGCAAGGACTTCTTCTGCATCAGCTTCTTAAGCCTAGTTACTCTTCTTCTTTATATGCTAATGATTTTTGCATTGTGGAAAATGCAGTCAAATTCATATAGTACTACTACTTTCAACTAAATTGCGGTAAGAATTCTTGCACTCATTTCTTTCCATTTGATTTTCTGTTCTTGAAGCACGGTCGTAGAAAACACAAGTTTGGTAATGAGATGACTAGATTGTTGGTCTCTAATATGACTTGCTTATCAGGATTTCTCCCAGGGCCACCTTTACTGATTATTGTGGTTATTGCAGGTGTGTTCTTCATGTATATATAACTCTAGTTTATGCTTGTCTCTGCCTCTTTTAGTACAGATTTTGTTATTCTAATTGATGGTTATCCTTCATACTGAGGTGTAGAGTTCAGTACTGTAGAATTGAGGAAGATTGTGAAAGTCCTTTTGTTTCTTCTTTTTGAAGGGTTCTTTTTTGCAGTAAGATTAATCATCGTACTTCCTTTCATGATGTGGTTTTTCATGAACAAGTTCCGCAGAAGGCATTTGTCAAGGTATGACAGAAATAGAAGTATTCCTACAAAGTTACAACAATAGCAATGCCAATAAGGTACTCCTATTCTGACATAAAGAGGATGACTAGAGGTTTTCAAGAAAAACTGGGCTAAGGAGGGTAACGGTACTGTTTACAAGGGAAGACTTCTAAGTGGCTATGACATGACTGTAAAACTACTCAGAAAGCCCAGAGGAAATGGTCAAGACTTCATGAACGAAATTGCAACCATTGGAAGGAACAATCATGTCAATATTGCCAACATAGTTGGATATTGTGCGGAAAGATCCAAGCGTGCCCTTATATTTGACTACATGTCTAATGGTTCACTTGACAAGTACATCATTCGTCAAGAAAATAAGAATTCCTTGACCTGGGAGAGGAAGTATGAGACTGCAGTTAGAGTGGCTGGAGGATCGAGTATTTGCACAGAGGTTGTGACATTCAGATCCTGCATTTCGATATCAAGCCTCACAATATACTTCGATGATAAGTTTGTTCCAAAAATCTCACATTTTGGGCTAGCAAATTATGTTCCACAGAAAAAGATACAATGACCCTGACTGCAGCTTGAGGAACCATACACTAGGGGCTCCTGAACAAATTAATAGAGCTTTTGGAGAAGTGTCTTACAAAGCTGATGTTTATAGTTTTGGGACGGTGCTGATGGAAATGGTGGGCTTAAAGAGAGAATTGATACGAAATGATGAAAATTCTAGTCATTATTTCCCATATTTGATACATGACTGCTTTGAGCAAGGCAAGGACATAGAATTCGAAAAGGCTGAAGAGAACGATGGGAATGATGATAACATTGACATTGATACAAAGGAAATTGCCAAGAAGATGACAATATGGGGATTGTGATGCATACAGATGAGTCCAAGTGATCGCCCAGAGTCATGAATAAAGTGGTGGAAATGCTACAAGGCAGAGTGGAGAACCTGCAAACTCCTAACCAGCCATGTCAATCAGCCCAGGTTGCGGTCAGTGTTGTTGATCAAAGCCGGAGCACATATTCAAATGATACTACATCCTTGCTTGCTCATGATGCCTGCTCCCGCTCCCAGCAGTTGAAGATTAAGAGTTTGAAACACTAAGAATGGGCTTACAATTATAAAGAGCTGCTGTGGTATGTGTTTTCCTTTACTTGCAGAAAATAGGTTGCATCTCTTCTTCTTCCTTTTTTTTTAACTATAGTTTCAGAATGTTGCTTATGGAAATGGTGGGCATAAGCAAAACCTTGAAGAAAACAACCAAACTTCGAGCCATTATTTTCCGTGTTGGATATACAACTACTTTGAGCATGGCCAAGACATTGAATTTGAAAAAGCTTATGAGAATGATGATGATGATGATATGCAGGAAATTGCTATGAAGATGATGATATGCAGGAAATTGCTATGAAGATGATGATAGTGGCATTGTGGTGCATGTAGATGAGTCCAGGTGATCAGCCTTCAATGGATAAAGTGGTGAAAACGTTGGAAGGCCGAGTGGAGGGCATCCCAAGTTGTAGTAGATTATGATGATCAAAGCTGGACTACATATTCAACTGGTTCAACACCCTTTCGTCGTGATCCTGCTTCCAACGTCAAGATTACTGTTGAAAATTAGAAAAGTTTGAAGCAGTAGGAATGTGCTTATAAGAGCAGCTGATACGTCGAGGTTTTCTGGTAGTCTTTGAGTCGGGCATTAGAATATGTAGTATTGTGTTGTGCTCTTGTCAATAAATCAAGCAATAAGTTTGTTTTTCCCATCCTAGCTCAAAAATGATGAGGCTCTCATCTTCGAAATTAATGTGGTTAATGTTTATCATTTTCTGCACTAAGCTTGATTTTTCACCTCCGTTTTTGTTTGAAGATAATTTCTCCATTTTGTATGCATTATCAACATATACGAATCAACAAAGACGAGGCAAGTAGAATCAGGTACCATTAATCAGCTAATAATGTACATAATATACATACATATACATACGTAATCAGTCTAACTTACATAGTGGAAATCAGAATGTTGATCACAAAGCATAACGGTTGGCATTAAGTTATTTAAACAACTTATCTTGTAAACTGAGTTTCCGTTCACGAAGCAAAAGAGAGAGCCAGCGATTAGGTGACTCCATATCTCAGCGTAATTTCTGGATGGTGGCAACAAGTCTCTCCATATTGCCATCTGAATATGATGAGTCCTGATTAGCGTTTAAGTATGCATGTATTTTACCTATTTTGTGTATTATTTTGTGTACTATAATGTATTGTTTAGCGTATTTATATATAATTTCACACTTTCTAATTAGTTATAAGTATTTATGTTTTCTATTTAAATAAGAAGCATATGTATAATTCAACCTAACCATTATGTCTATTGTATATTGTTCAGGTTTTAAGTGGAGTTATATTTATCCAAATTTTATGATATTGAACACCTAAGACAATGTACTAAATACTTAAGACACTTTAGTGATCCAATTTTACATGTTTGGATTGTATTTGTACTCAAAAGTGAAGACTCCAATTCTGTCCAATGTTTGGACTCAAAACACATTTTCGTATTTTCACAATATCTGGAGCCTCACTAAACCAATTGAACCAATTCCAGTTGTATTTGATCACTAATTCGTTGCTCTACAACTTGTCTTCAGGGCTCAAGTGTCAAAAGTTCCGGCTTCAATGGTCAAAATGACAATCAATGCAGGGCTTCAGAATTCTGCCATCTCAGTACACATGTTGGGAAATAATTCACCATAATTCACACAAAAGTCCAATTTACACAAGACCAAATCCATTGGTTAGCCAAGAAATTCATCAAGACACAGTAGAAATATTAAAGGTGTTGATTTTGTGCAAGCTGAGATATCTGCTTTTCAATAGACCACCATAAATTAGCGGAGAAAAACAATCCAGTTTTACCAACTCCACTATTATGGTCATAAATCACAATCTAGAGATCCAATTTTGGAGATCTTAGACTCCTTGGAAACCTAATCCAACGGCCTACAACTTTCATTCAGAAGTCAAGATGAAATTCAGACAGCAAGGGCAATTAAATTACTGATGTTTACAGGCCACGTGAATTGGTTGCTAAAGTCTCCATGATTCAATATTTGGAGGCCTATATAAAGAGCCCTTTAGCAACCCTTGAAGGCATCCCATTTTCCTTGTAATCCTTCTATCTTAGTCTAGTATCTCTCTTAGAAATATGAGTTCTTATTGTATTAGTATGAGTAGCTAAATATTTTACTAGAGTTAGGGATGAAGCTTTAGTAAAGTATTAGTAATGTTCTTGGTTATTCAATAAAGATTTTCAAAGTTTTAATCCTTTAGTCATTTGAAGAGTTTTTAAGAGAGGTTTTGATGTGTCATTACTTTGATTTGTTGTAGACTTATTGGCACAACAAATGCTTAGTTTTACATATCAACTATTGATTTTATAAACTTGTTCGAATTTCTAAAGGTACTTTTCAAAAGTATTATATGTGCTCAAAGTTATATCTTCCGATTGAAATCACTTGATTGTTAGATTTCGATTGAGTTATCAAAGATAACCAAGATCATAACTCTAGTATTTTTATCTAAAGTGGAATCCCGAAGCTCTAGTATTTTGTTACTTTATTTAAACCTCTCAACTAGATAATATCTTTTTCTTCCAAATCTCCCTGTGGTTCGACACTCGGTCTCCCGAGAAATTTTATTACTTGAAATCAACCTACACTTGGGTACGTAACTCTCAAGGAGCTATCAAGTCCTCATCCGAATCTGCATAATCCACACTCTGAGAATCATCACATGGAACTCGGGTTTCCTTCTCGTCGGTTGGTACATCCTCTTCATTGCTTAACCACGTCCTTTTTTTCGTCTTCCTAATCAAGTTTAGGGGAGAACCCGTTGTGCAGTCTCTTCCATCATCTGCTCAGAGGATGTATCTGATACATTGGCAGTATACACATGGTTTGCTTCATCATCATTATCATCATGTATCACTATGACATCTCCAGCCCGTGCTCCAACTGTAACCTTCCCTGCACAATGTGCTAATCCTTAGTTTCACAAAGAAACAAAGACAATCCATCATCCAGAGATATATCAAGATAATGGACCAACGGCCATCAAATAAATAATGGACTACCAGCAGTGCAGTCACCTTTCATAGCTGAGACACGAGGAGGACTTCCACCAGATTGTGCACCACCATCATCTCAATATTTTTCATCTCAACCCATTTCCTCACTTGACTCAATAAAAATAGTAGGCAATTATTTGCTTCAAAATTTTCAATTTTTTTACAAAATAGCAAAATAATATCTTTCTACAAAACTAAGCACAAATAGTCAATTTAGTGTAAATTAATGCAAGAAATCAATCAAAATAAGTTAATTAATCACACAAATTTCAAGCAATTAATCACACTAATCAGGACTCAGATCAGGATGGACCTTCAGTCAGGTCAAAAAGGATCTTCAGGACTCAGATCAGGATAAACCTTCAGGACTCAGGTCAGGATGGCCCGTCAGGACATGAGTCAGGAGAGTCTTTCAAGATCTTGCAAAAAATTCCTGAGTGGGAAATAAAAATTTAAGCAAAACTTAGCTTGTCAGGCCGCCACCAAATCGTTGCGACATTCATGTAGGCAGGACACTCCCGCACACAAGTTCGAGGTTTATAGGCCAAATTCGGCCATGATTTGCACCCCCCTGCTCGCACGCGTAGAGTGTGGAGGAGCATAACCCCATGACTTTCTTACAAGTTAAGGATGGGTTTCTCCTTATATACTCACTTCCTCAACAACAATTTTCCAATGTAGGACAAGGCTTTTAGCTTTTCCCTTCATTTCTCATTTCTCTTTTTTCTCATTTCTCATTTGTTACAACAAACTTAAAAACTCAATTTCTCATTCACCCAATATCAGAATTGCGGCGAGTAATATACCGAATCGAAGCTCTCTTCGAGAAGCAAAAATTCCAACTATCCCCCACATGAATGGAAATTGATACATATACCAAAAAAATCTTTCAAAGGATAGGTAGGTGTTACCCTTTGAACCTTCCCTTGTGAAAATGCACTTACTTTACTAATTGAATAGTAGACGTGATGTCTTTGAACTATCAACCATTAGTGTAAACGATGGTGTAATTCACTCAAGTTCTTCCTAACAACTCTCAATTCTCATGAGTATGTTCATTTTGGCCATGAACATCCGCCTGGTTCTGCATGAGTTTCAGGGAATATGCCTTATAATATTCATTTCTCTCTCACATAGGTCATTCTTTTGAGAGTTTCTCTAACTCTCCTAAAATCATTAATAGCTATTTTGCTAATCCTCACAACACTTCACTATAACATCTTTTAGGCAATGGGTATTTTAGGGTTTATTATCCCCCACAAAATAGTGATTTTGAGTTAGACAATTAGGTTGTCCTTTTGAACCTAATTCTTGGGACCTCCAATCATTTAGGTAAGGTTTTCCGTCATCTCCACTCATTTTTCTAAGGCTTTAAGACTCATTCCTCTAGATGATGACAAAACTAACTTTCTATTTAACCATTTGGTTAACGAATCCGCTATGTTATCTTTAGACCTTATATATTCTATTGTGATAACCCCAGTTGAGAGTAGTTGTTTAATGGTATTATGTCTACGACGAATATGTCTAGACTTGTCATTATATAAATTACTTTGTGCCCTACCAATTGCTAATTGACTATCACAGTGAATGCAAATTGGTGGCACAGGTTTCGCCCATTTTGGAATATCTTCTAAAAAATTTCTAAGCCACTCGGCTTCTTCACCACATTTATCTAGAGCAATAAACTCAGATTCCATGGTGGATCTTGCTACCACTGTTTGTTTAGAAGATCTCCAAGATATGACTGCTCCTCCTAAAGTGAAGACGTATCCACTTGTAGACTTTGAGTCCTTTATGTCCGATATCCAATTAACATCACTATAACCTTCAATTACAGCCGGATATCTAGTATAATGCAGTCCATATTCTCGCATATGCCTCAAGTATCTAAGTACTCTTACAATAGCTTTCCAGTGACACTCACCCGGATTACTAGTGTATCTACTTAACTTGTTTACGGCGTAGGCCAAGTCCGGTCCTGTATAACTGGTTAAGTACATTAGACTGCCTATTACTCTTGAGTACTCCACTTGACTCACACCTTCACCTCTATTTTTGGCTAGATGTTGGCTAGGATCTATCGGAGTTCTAGCAAAACCCGTATCGTTTTTGCTAAATTTCTCTATAATCTTATCCACATAATGAGTTTGACTCAAGACAATTCCATATGATGTTTTATGAATTTTAATTCCAAGTATAACATCAGTTAGTCCCATATCTTTCATGTCAAATTTGGAATTCAACATATTCTTTATGGACTTTACCATTTTATCATTATTTCCAATGATTAATATGGCATCTACATAAAGACACATGATTATGTAACTATCTTCAGTGTCTTTTATATAAACGCATTTGTCACATTCATTATTTTGAAATCCATGTTCTAACATGGCATTATCAAATTTCTTATGTCATTGTTTTGGTGCTTGTTTCAAACCATATAATGATTTTACTAATTTGCACACCTTGTTTTCTTATCCCGGAGCTAAAAAACCCTCGGGTTGTTCCAGGTTAATCTCCTCATCTAAATCACCATTTAGAAAGACAGTTTATACATCCATTTGATATATTTCAAAAATTCTCATAGTTGCAATCGCTATGATTAATCTTATCGACGTAATTCTCGTTACAAGAGAGTACGTATCAAAGTAGTCAAGACCTTCTTTTTGTCTATAACCTTTTATCAAAAGTCTTGTCTTGTATTTATCACTGGTCTCGTCCGCTTTCATTTTCCTTTTGAAAATCCACTTGTACCCTAATGGTTTGCTTCCCGGGGGGAGATCCACTAATTCCCTCGTGTGATTTTGCAAAATAGAATTTACTTCACATTGAATTGCTTCTTTCCAAAGAAGACCTTCGAAAGAGTTCACGGCTTCCTTGAAGCTTTGAGGTTCACTTTCGAGCATATAAGTTAGAAAATTCTGACCAAAGGATTTTTCTACTCGTGCTCTTTTATTACGTCTTGGTTCAACCTCTTCGTCATCTACAATTTCATCAATTGTAGGGTTTGCATGGCTAGGGTTTGCATGTTCTTTAGAAGTACTAGCCCCTTCATTTATTTCAACATTTATTTTACATGGAAATATATGCTAAAAAAATGAGGTATTTCTTGATTCCATGATCGTATTATTATGAATATCATCAATTTGAGATTCATACACAAGAAACCGATAGACACTACTGTTATGTGCATATCCAATAAATATACAATAAACAGTTTTAGGGCCTATTTTTACTTTCTTAGGTGGCGGAATTGCAACCTTAGCAAGACACCCCCATACTTTTAAGTATTTATAGGATGGTGCTCGACCATGCCATAATTCATATGGACTTTTATCAACTTTCTTACGTGGTATCTTATTTAAAAGATAATTTGCTGTTAACACCACTTCACTCCACATATTTTGAGGAAGCCCGGAATCTAGTAACATTGCATTCATCATTTCTTTCAATGTTCTATTTTTCCATTCCGCGACACCATTTTGTTGAGGTGAATAAGGTGCGGTAGTTTCATGCTTAATTCCGTGTTGTTCACAAAATTCGGCAAATGGAAACTCATACTCACCTCCTCTATCACTTCTCAATATTTTAATTTTTCGATTGAGTTGATTTTCAACCTCATTTTTATATAGCACGAAGTTTTCAAAAGCTTCGTCTTTACTTTTTAGAAGATACACAAAACAAAATTTTGTGCTATCATCTACAAAAGTGATGAAATATTTATTCCCACCACGTGTTTGTACACTTTTTAAATTGCACACATTCGTGTGAATTAATTCAAGTGGTTCACTATTTCTTTCAATAGTTTGGAAAGATGATCGAGTCATTTTCGCTTCTACACAAATCTCACACTTATGATTTGTATCAATTTGGAGTGTAGGAACACTATTCATATTCATTAATTTTCTCAATGAATTAAATTGACATGTCCTAA
Source organism: Prunella vulgaris (assembly GCA_026898435.1). Classification (NCBI taxonomy): domain Eukaryota; kingdom Viridiplantae; phylum Streptophyta; class Magnoliopsida; order Lamiales; family Lamiaceae; genus Prunella; species Prunella vulgaris. The sequence continues at coordinate 344,571 of JAPKLY010000410.1, forward strand.
ACGACCATGCCACGTAATAGACGACTCAATCAAACAAGAGGAAGATGAAACATTTTTATTCATACTTTTCTTAATCGTCATTACATTGAGCTTGAAAAGGCCATTACGCTCATAGCCTTTCCCTACATACACTCCATTTTTGGATAAAATAACTTTATCCACCCCTATTACAATCTTGAAACCATGTTTGTTTAAAATAGACCCGGACACCAAATTCTTTTGAATTTCCAGTACGTACAACTCATCGTTCAAGGTTAACTCCTTATCGGAGGTAAAATTCAGCACTACTTTCCCTTTTCCTTTGACATCGGAAGTAGCCGAATTGCCCATGTAGAGCTTTTCTTCATGAACATTTTCATCAAGGGAATTAAACAATCCCTTGGAGGAACAAATATGACGGGTTGCACCCGTATCGAGCCACCATTCACGTGGGTTTGAGCCCACCATATTTACCTCGGACACAACAACCGAGAAGTGCTTCTCATCTTGGTTGACCATATTCGCTTGATCTTTCTTCGACTTTCTACATTGAACCGCCTTGTGTCCGGGCTTCTCGCAATTGTAGCAAGTTTCGGTGAATTTCCTTTTTAAATTCATCCTTCTTTGGACCCAAATTCTTGGTCGAAGGGTTTTCTTTTTGTTGGAAGAATTTTTTAATTGTTGATGATTATGTGGCTGAATTATCACTGAATCCTTCCAAACAATAATTTAAGATGAATTTGAGAGAGAATGTGTAGAGAGAGAAAGTAGAGAGAAGTGTTCCTTTGTCTATTATCAACTTGGAGAGAGAAAATCAGTACAATGACCTTATTTATAGTTTTGCATGTAATGAGGTGGCACTTATTAAGCTTACTTAACTTAATATGCTGACAAGTGTCCTTAACACTTGTCAGCCTGCCTACTATTATACTCTAATTACATTGCTTTGACCTACTACATTACTATTGGTTACCTACACAACTACTGGCTTCATTTCGAACATGGGCGAGCTCCTTTACCTTATGTTGTTCTGTGGTGCAATGCTTGTAGTAGGGGGTGGTCTTTTGTCTTCAAGTCTGGGCGAGCTACCTGACGAGCTTCATCTCTCTCCATTGCGTTGACTGGTCAGAAGGTGGTGGCCTGGCCTTGGCCACCTAAGGCGAGCTCTGGGCGAACTGCTTAGCCTTAAGCCTTTTAATTATGCTAATCCACCTAGAGTAGTTCGTTTTAGTTTGCATATCAACACTTTTTTCTTTCCATTATTTTTGGGGTTGGTCCTCGAGCCTTGGCCTTGTTCAACAATGTTGGCTTTAGGCTCGGAGGCATCATATCTTCTACTTGATTTCTTGTTGTCCTTTTCAATACGAAGACGAACAACAAGCTCCTCCACGGTCATCTCCTTTCTTTTGTGGGTGAGGTAATTCTTGAAGTCTTTCCATCCGGTTGGCAACTTGTCTATTATCACAACCACTTGGAAGGATTCACTTATGACCATCCCTTCGGCATGAATGTCGGAAATAATAACGTGTAGCTCCTGTACTTGGCTAACAACAGGTTTAGTATCCACCATTTTAAAATCAAGAAATTTACTTACAAGAAATTTCTTTGTCCCGACATCCCCCGTCTTGTATTTTTTCTCAAGAGTTTCTCACAACTCTTTTGTAGTTTTGACCCCAAGGTACACGTTTTAAAGAGCGTCGGACATGCTATTGAGAATATAATTCTTGGAAAGAAAATTCAAGTGATTCCATGCTTCTTGGGCAAGTACAGATTGATCGTCAGGTTCGGCGGGAAGAGTGGGAGGATCTTCCCTTAAGAATCTCGTCAGGTTGAGCGTGGTTAAGTAGAACAACATCTTTTGCTGCCACCTTTTGAAGTTCATCCCAGTGAACTTCTCCTGCTTGTCGTGGTGGTGGACTGGAATCGTCACAGAAGGAACTGGAACCGTCGAGCCAACAAAAGTGGAAGCAGAGGCTGGAGCAGTAGGAGCCACCGGGGTAATATCATTCGTCACACTTGGGTTTGTATCAGCTATCTTGAAAGTTTATTTGTTTTAAGACTGTAGGAAATATATGCACTTGATAGCTGAAAATAATAATAAAATTAAAACCGATAATCGAGTCTCGTGAGGAACACGATTTCCTTAAAACAAATAATGCACCTCACTCTAGGTGCTTAGTGAATCAATTGGACACTTGTTTCCCAGGATACAACGATAAAAGCAACGATATAGCACAATATCTTGTTTAAACGAACTGAAATATTGTTCGTAATATCACCGGAGTGTGAACAAAAAAAAAAGAAAAATATGGGCAAAAGAATGTGGCAGATTGCCGAAAAAGTATCTGAATATTTTCCACTAAAAATTTTGTATTTCTTGTTATTCTTGTGTTTCATGCAACACATAAGAATACTATTTATAGTGTTCCAAAAATGACTGTTGGAGTGTGGCCATAAAGATCCACAAATGGTCTTGACCGTAACCGAAAAAATATCTGAATTAATTGCATTAACTCAGAATTTTTAAGTTTCAAAATGTGTTGTAATTGTAGAGATTTTAGAATCTCAACAGGCCTGAAACCGCCTCTCAGGATCGTCCTTTCAGGACTCAGGTCAGCAAAAAATTCCTGAGTAGGGAAATAAAAATTTAGGCAAAACTTAGCTTGTCAGGCCGCCACCAAATCGTTGCAACATTCGTGTACGCAGGATGCGCCCGCACACAAGTTCGAGGTTTTTAGGCCAATTCGGCCATGATTTGCATCCCCTGCGCTCACGTGTAGAGTGTGGAGGAGCATAACCCCATGACTTTCTTACAAGCTAAGGATGTGTTTCTCCTTATATACCCACTTTTTCAACAATAATTTTTCAATGTGCGACAAGGCTTTTAGCTTTTCCCTTCATTTCTCATTTCTCTTCTTTCTCATTTCTCATTTGTTACAACAAACTTAAAACCTCAATTTCTCATACACCCAATATCGGAATTGGACGAGTAATATACCGAATCGAAGCTCTCTTCGAGGAACACAAATTCCAACAATCCTTTCCCTTTTTTTTCAATAAGATTTATTTCTGTATTTCCTTTTGTCATCCGGATTTAAATACACAAGTGTCAAACAAGGCATTGGTCGGTGTTTGATACAATAGAAGACTCCCTACAAAGTGAGAACAACCTCATGCGAATAAGGTACTTCTATTCAGGCATAGAGAAGATGACTTTTGGTTTTCGAGAAAAACTAGGATAAGGAGAATATGCTACTGTTTACAAAGGAAAGTTTCGAAGTGGTTATGCTGTGGCTGTAAAACTACTGGGAAAAATGGCAATGAAATTGCAACCATTGGAAGTATCCACCTTGTAAACATTATCAACCTTGTTGGATATTGTGCAGAAAGAACCAAGCGCACCATTGTATTCGACTTCATGCCTAATGGTTTCCTTGACGAGTATTCCCTTCGTCTCAGGATTACTTTTACACTTGTCTTTTTTAACGTCCTATCTTTATTTTTACACATTTGAAAAGAAAACTTTTTACACTCATAAAAGTCAATAAATTACATTTTTATAATTGAAAATAGAGTGTGTTTTGAAAATTTTATAATTGGGATTAAAATAGACTCACCAATTTGCTAGGATTAGTTAATCTCATGACAGATGAGTTATAAGGGATTCAGGTACCAGGCCAATGTTGGGTCCTAAGCTTAAATCCCGCAAACCAAACACAATATTACATTGTATTAACATCGTATTCTGTCTTAATCCCGTAAACTGGACGAGGTCTTAATGTTTAAGATTCATGTTTTGTACTTCATTTCATTCTTCACATCTGCTTTTTGTCCAGTTTTTAAGTATAGTCCCGAAAGTTCACCCTTAAAACAAAAACTACATGAATGGAAATAAAATTGCACTTCCTTTGTCCACCTATAAGTTGCTCATTTTGTCATTTTCTCCATCCACTATATGTTGCTCATTTACTTTGTTACCTTTTTAAGAAATTACTATTCACTTCTTTATTATTATTTTCAATACATTTTACACTATTTCTATTATTTTTTATTTTTCTCCATCATATCACATGTATTATATTAATATTTTAATATCTTTCTTAATATTAGTGCCAAAAAATTATGAACAATTTATAATGGGAGTAATATTTAAAAGCCCTATTATGTTATTTGTTATCATGCCTTGTGTTTGCCCAAAATGGTGTCTACACGCAAGTGTACGTGGTCGTTGTTGTCGTGGCAAGTTAACCAAGTTAAATATCGAACACAGGGAAACGATGCGATATCAAGCAAGTATTGAGTGTTCACAAAGGTGGATAGCTAGGAAAGCAAGAAAAAGATCATGTTTTCTATCTACTTCACAAAGCAAAGTAAAAGCTAACTATCACCTCTAAGAAGTGAGCAAGTGTGGAGTGTACATAGAAGTAATCCTACTATAGTTCCTCTAGTGTCCTATCCATCCTAGCATGCAAAAGATCTCTTGGTGTCTTAGTCAAGCCAACTAGTGTCTAGATCTCTCTACAACACAAGCTAAGGGCTCTATTGGATGTCTAGATCTCTCTACAACTCCCAACACTCTAATTAAGAGGTCTAGGCTAATATACAATTCTCATTGGTCATACAAGCCAAATATCAAACACTTGGTATGCATAAAGTTCTATAGCTATATTCTTATATAATTGCTAACTCATTTAGGCTCATACAATCCAATTATACATCCCAAGCATTCATACAAATCATTAATAAGAGAACTAATCCATCAAGATCACTAATTCATGCATAGGATTAACAAGAACTAAATTCACCATAGTATTCATGCAACCATGCAACAAGGATATTAGCCCATGGCTAATTGGAATTGGAAATCAACAATTAACATTCTAAACAACATGATTATGAATTAAAACAAGAGGATTAAAGGAAAACTTACCATAGGTAGAGTAATTAAATACAATATACAAACCTCCAAAATGCTAGGTCTTGATCCAAAGCTCAAAATACAAAAATGAACCGCAGGAATTAAGCTCTAATCACTATGAGTATGCAGGAATAAATGGATCTAAAATCCGACAGACGAATCAAAAGTTATGGAAGAAAGAAGATTGAAATCTAATGAAGAACCCACTAAGTAACTACCTAATTCTCTCTCTAAACTAATCTAAGAACTTGGAGTAATGATGGAATACTTGTGTTGAGCAATTCTCGTAATCGAAAGTTTATGTGGCTAATAATCCTATGGAATTACTCAATCAATAATCTTAAGATAATAATTTGGAATAATTATATGAATTGTAAAGAGAAATGTGGAGAGAGGAATATAGTAATGTGTTTCTTGTCTTTGGAAATTCAGATCCCTACAAATGAGCTTATTACAAGCATTTATACTCTCTTATGGGTGAGGTGACACATTTACAAGCCACTTGGCTTCTGGAGGTGACAAGTGTCCTCCACTTGTCATCCTCTTGGCCACTTGCTTCACTAACTCTACCCTAAACGATCTATGCCTTCCTTGTGGGTTCTTGGAAGTCCTCATGTCTTCGTTCCTTAGAACGATGGTTGGACAGATAGGCGAGCAACAGGGCGAGCAAGTAAGCGAGCAACTCGGACTTGGCCTTGTAGCTTGGTACCTCGTCACCTCCAGGCTGGGCGAGCAACTCGGAGAGCAGGTGGGCGAGCAGTGAGGCGAGCAATCTGGGCATGGTCACTTAGGCTTGTTGCCTCGCCACATCTAGGCTAGGCGAGCAACTCGGCAAGCAACATGGCGAGCAGGGTAACGAGCATCTGGGACTTGACTTCCTTATCTTGTTACCTTGTCATCACTGGGCCCGGCGAGCAACTTGGGCTTAGCCACGTGGGCTTATTGCCTTGTCATCACTGGGCTTGGGCGAGCAAGCCGGTGAGCAGCATGTACTTCAGCTTGTTTACACTTTAATTGTTCTTTAATCATTGGACTTATATCCTTTTATCAACATTTGCCCCTCAGCATATGCTTTGCTTTGATTCTCTATATCCAAGTATATGCTGGAATGATTTCATGTGTTGGCGAACAGCTAGGCGAGCAGCCCGGCGAGTAGCATGATGCTCGGCTCCGTGCTCGGCTCATGTGCTCGACCCTTTGCTCGTCCTTTCGCTTGGAAACCGAAGTGGCATCTCAGAAAATGAGGAGCCTCCTCGTTCAGTGTGCCAGTCAGTCACACGAAAAGGCGCGCTCATTAAATCTTTTCAAATACTTTGCAAAATAGCCCCCGAAATTTCTTCTTCTCCTTTCTTTAACCCTAATGTATAAATAGGGTTCTTCTTCATTTTTCCTTCTTCTTCTTCACTTGTTCATTTCTCTAAAATTTCCGGCGGCCCAAGTCTTCGAGTTTTTCGGCGTTTTTTTCTCCTTGTTTCTTCATGGTGATTCGGGGGATTTTGATTCAAAGGTAGTTTCTCTTTCTCTTTTCTTCATTTTTCTTTTTGCATTATCTTCCTTTTCTGTTGATTTTTAAATTCCCCTTTCTTGTGCTTGTTCGTCGGATTTTCCCTCGGCCGCATTTGATCAGAATCTTGGTGGCAAAATTTCCAATCAATAGTTAGCACTTTCCTAGGACAAACTTATTTTCTCTTCTTTTCTCGAATCATGTCATCATTCTCGAGCCGTACTATTTCTAACCGGAACCTGGGTAAACGACCGATTGAGGAAGGTGGTCCGATTGCCGGCCTCTCATCAGTCCATTTGGCGGGGTCTGAACCCGAGATGGTAGAAGTTGATCGCCCACTAGAGGAGGGAGCCGAGCAACTTGGCGAGCAGCTGGGCGAGCAGGTAGTCGAGCAACCCACTGCTCGCTCCGAAGGCGATGACCAGGAGGCCGTTGAAGTGCTCTCCAGTAGTGATGATGACGACGACTCTATCACCAAGTGGTTTGAGTCCGTAGGCTTTCCGCAACCTCACGTGGTTGAGAGGTCCATCCCTGAAGGTATTGAGCAAGAGTTCGATTGGAGAGCGTATTATGAACGATAAGCTAGAGACTTTCCTACTCCTCCTCGACAGTTCCGGGACTGCGAAGCACCCACTAACTATAAGGCAAGCACCGTGGAGAGCATCATTGATGAGGATGACCTTGACAGCATCCGGGGGGAGTACAATATTCCCTGTGACGTGACGATGTATGCCCCTTGGAAGAATGAGAGGGCTGATTCTCCTCCGGAGGGACTAACGGCAATCAATATGCACACACTAGCCGCTGGAGTGACGTTGCCTCTACATCCACTCATCGGACGTTTCTTGGAGACTACGGGGTTAGCTATTACACAGCTAACACCCAATGCCTAGACGTACTTGTTATCCCTCTTCACGGTGTTTGCCTTGGAGAAGTATAAGGACCGCCTGACTCCACACGAGGTGAACTACGCCCTCTGCCTCAGCAAGTGTTCTGAGGAAGGTCAGGGTTACTATTACTTGAAGGCCCGAAGCGATATGAGAATTCTTAAGGGACTGCCCAACAAGGTGAAGGACTGGAAGGAGCAGTTCTTTTTTATTGGCGGAGATTGGCGGGCACCGGATAATAATGAGGGACTTGGTGGACGTATTATGTCGCCTACAGAGTTTAGCGAGTTGCAGCGTAGGACTTGTTTGTACATAAATGTTATATTTGATATTTGTGTTTAACGCCTTGTTTCTTTGTTGCAGGTCTGACTCCTCAGCGTTTGAAAAAGACAAGTCTTTCTGAGGAGTTCAAGTTTACTTGTATCCTTGTCTGCCGCCGGAACAAGAAGGAAAGGACGTTTGAATATCTGAACAAGCCCAGTTGTCGTATCGCCTCGGGGTTGATCAAAACTCCTCACCACCTATGAGCTCAGGTTGCTCGTCCCACAGGTTCGATTATTACTTTCAGAATTTTGACTCGTATTGTGAAAATTTTTCTAACTCTTTTCATGTTCCTTGATGCTTGCAGCCGCAGAAGTTACTATTGCCATCCCTCCATCTTTCCAAGCCTTAAACCAAAAGTTTGGGATGGCACGAACCAAGAGAGACCCCCCTTCCATTGTATTAGCCGCTCAGAAGGCTGCTCAAGCAAAGAAGGGTGCAGGCATCGGGCCGAGCACTCGATCCGTTGCTTCTCCACGGGCTCCTCGCGTTGAGGATCGACAAGCCCCTAGCGGCTCTCCCAGTGGTGGTAGCCAATGCTTACTTCGAGGTGACGGCTCACGTGTTGAACGTGAGAGTGAGGCAGCCAAGAGGGCAAGGACTAGTCGAACTTCAGGTTCCGGAGGGTCAGGAAGGGTTGAGACTTCGGAGCCTGTGCTCCCTATCTCTGCCGGCACTTCTACGGCTCCGGTGCCGATCCGTTCCGTTGGGCAGCTGACAGACATCTCCTACCTTGGATGGGACTAGGACCGGGCGGCAGGGTATTACTTTTATGCTTTAGCACACTTGTTCTTTAAGAAATTTTCAAAGTGTTTCCTTGTATGATCTTTTTCCCTTGTAGGTACGATCCCTCGCGCTACCTTCACCGAAGTGAGGCTGTTCATCAATTTGCATTCGCTCGGCCTCCCAAGTCTCTGAATGAGCTCCAGGGTCCCATCCGGAGGGCCGTTGAGTCTGTCCCTCGTCACTGGACGCAGCCCCAGGATGCGATTATGCAGCATCAGTCGGTGACGGATAACATCCGTACCATTATGCAGCATTCAAGTGGCGCCCTCATCACAGCTCAGCGAGCCATCGAGCAAGTTCTAACACTGGAGAAGTCCTACTCTGTGTTGAACGAGACTCTGAGGAAGGAGAGAGACGAAGCGAAAAAAAAAGCTGCAACCCTGGAGGCTAAGGCCAAGGCTTCACTGGATGCCGAGCAGTCGACCATTGCTAGTGCTGAAAGGGCCAAGGCCGAAGCTGATGGTCTTTGTGCAGAGTTGGCAAGTATGCGGGCTCAGTTGGAGGAGGGACGGGTAGCCCGAGAGAAGGTTACTGAGTTGGAAAAAGAACTCCAAACTACCCGGACCCAGCTGGCCGAGCATACTGACTGCTACACTGCCGATGTCGTCGCCGATATCCGAGCCGAGTCTTCTGACTTTGGGTTCATTTATGCCTTCGCTGAGAACCTCCGGGCTTATCACCATGCCGTTGGTGAGAATGAAGACCCCTGGGCGGCCTTGAAGAAGGAGTTTACCGAATTCCTCACTGAACGTCCTCTCAAGGAGGATCTGGTTGTTGACATTAGAGATCTTGAGGAGATGGGTGTTGACCTGAGTGTCGTGCCTCCCACCCTTAGGATTGTTGGTGGAAACTATCCACCCCTTCAGATTGACGTTCAGGATGATGCAATGATAGATACCGAAGGTCTATCTCCCTTCGAAGTCCTCCCAGGTCTTTCTCCACCAGCCGCTGGCGAGCAGGCGGGCAACCAAGCCGGTGAGCAGGCCGGCGAGTAGGCAGGGCAAGAAAGTGGGCAGGTAGAGACGCGGCCAGGCGAGCAGGCCGGCGGGCAGTAGAGTGTTGGGACTTCTCTTTCTTTTTTTCTATTTTTGCCTTGTACTTTTTGATTTTTGCTTCTTGCCCTTGAAGGCGCCCTACATGTACTCAAACTTCCTTATTATCAATATCAACGAATTTGTAGCTTCCTTTCTGTAGTGCTTGTTTACACTTGTATTTTTGTTGGTGTTTGTGTCTAAGTTATTTATTGCTCGTTTTTGTATATGGTGTTTTGATTGATTCGTCTTACTTTTCCTTTTGTGGAATCGCGAATTTACACCTTCTATTTTTCATCTTTTTCGATGTAGGCTTATTGATTGGTAAGGACTCTCTTTTACTGGTATATCCATAGGGTTAGTCTCAATACCTTGCCTTTATTTTTGACTCGTAAGTCTTTTGAGCTTATAACTTGAGACATTCTTTGGTATATCCACTTATTAATTGCGAAACAATTATGTAAACCCTTTTGAAAGGAAACATCTTTTTATTGAACATAAAATGTCTTTACAGACTTGATCCTATCTGAACCGAACCCGCTTGCCCCTATACATGTTGAGCGAGCAAGGTTTTTGAAAGAAATTTTTACAACTCTTCATTGGTAGAACCTCTTGAGGTGTGCGGCGTTCCAGGTGTATGATGATGGGTTGTCTTGCATGTCTTCTAAGTCATATGTCCCATTTGGCCAACTCTTTGTCACTTTGAAAGGATCTTCCCATCTTGGACCAAATACACCTGAAGGGACTGCTAATATCCTTCTCATCACCAGGTCGCCAACCTTGAACTTTCTATCTTTAACTTGTGAGTTGTAGTATTTTTCTGCTCGTCGTTTGTAGACAGCATTTCTAAGTTCCACCGAGGTTCGCGTTTCCTCAATCAGGTCTTCTCCACCGCCATGTCATCGTCGCTCATTTCTTCATCAAACTTGATTATCCTCCACGTCCGATGTTGGATCTCTACCGGGATGACTGCTTCAACTCTGAAAGTCATGGTGAATGGTGTCTCCCCGGTACTTGTCCTATAAGACGTTCTATAGGTCCATAGCACCTCTGGCAGCTCATCAGCCCAACTGTCTTTTCTTTCTTCCAATCGGATTTTCAGGATGTGCTTCAAAATTTTATTCACGGCCTCAACTTGTCCATTGGACTGAGGATGGTATGGGGTGGAATAATGTTTCTTGATGTCCCATGAAGCGCAGAAGTCTCTTAGTTTATTCCCATCAAACTGTCTTCCGTTATCTGTGACTATTGACTGTGGTAACCCAAATCTGCATACCAAGTTTTTCCAAATGAAGCTTATCATTTTTTCTTGGGTTATTGTTGTTAGGGCTTCAGCTTCGGCCCACTTAGTATAATAGTCCACGGCCACCACTGTGAATTTTACTCCACCTTTTTCGGGAGGGAATGGGCCGATCAAGTCGATACCCCATTTAGCAAATGGCCACGGACTATACACTGATTTTAATTCCTGCGCCGGGGTATGAATGCTTGGAGCAAACTGTTGGCACTTCACACATCTTTTAGCATATCTGACGGCATCCTTTCGTAGCGTTGGCCAATAGTATCCTTGCCTAATAGTCTTGTAGGCTAAGGCTTGCCCCCCGGCGTGAGTTCCACATATTCCTTCATGGATTTCTTCCAACACTTTCTGTCCTTCTTCCGGGGAGAGACACCTGAGCAACGGCAATAAGATTCCTCTTTTATATAACTGTCCTTCGATCATCGTGTATCTGGCAGCTTGTTTCATGACTCGTTGTGCTTCCCATGGATCCTCCGGCTGTTCTCCATTGGACAAGTATTTGCTAATAGGTGTGCGCCAATTGTCGGTAGTCAATTATTGGTTGTTCATAATTTGTTGCCCCCTCTTCAACACTTGATTAACGTAATCAAATGTTGAAGGATTAGTCAGTTTTGTGATCACCACTTCCGAGATACTTACTTCTCCGGTGCTTGTAGCCAAACGAACTAGAGCATCTGCTTGTGTATTTTGTAGCCGGGGGATCTGCTCAATGTATACCTGGTCAAACTTGGATATCAGATGTGCCACGATCCTTTGATAGATGATCATTTGCTGATCCTTTGCTTCGTATTCACCTCGAACTTGAGATACTATTAGCTGCGAATCCCTGAAAATTTGAAGTCTGGTTGCCCCCACAGCTAATGATAGTCTCAATCCCGCAATAAGTGCTTCGTATTCGGCTTCGTTATTGGTGGCTAAGAAGTCGAACCTTATTGCTGAGGTGAGCACTTATTTGTCGGGACTCACTAAGACCACACCCTCACCTGCTGCAGAACTCGTTTGAGAACCGTCTACATAAAGGTGCCATGGATATATACGTCCCCTCGTCGGATCTTGAGGGTAGGTTAGTTGTACTATGAAGTCTGCTAGAGCCTGCCCTTTGATCGCTATTCGGGGAGCGTAGGTTATTCCATACTGGCTGACCTCTAGTGACTATTTTAGCAATCGTCCGGCAGTGTCAGGTCTATGTAAGACTTGCCGCAAGGGAAAGGTCATTAAGACTTCTACTTGGTGATCGAAAAAGTAAGGTCGTAGCTTCCACACACTCATCACCAACGCATATGCCAACTTCTCCATCGGGGAGTACTGCAGCTCCGCTTCATGCAACACTTGGCTGACATAGTATATTGGTAGGTGCATCTTGCCTTCCGCACGTACTAAGGCTGAGCTTATGGTCACCTCTAATGCTGCCAAGTATAAGTACAACTTTTCTCCTGGTACGGGCTTCGAGAGGATCTGGGGGTTGCTGAGATAACTCTTTATATCTTCAAACGCCCGTTGGCAGGCATCAGTCCAGACATAGTTATTTTTCCCGGTTCTTTTACAAATGCCTTTGCCTTTGATGGATTCAAAGAACGCCCTATTTTTGTCTCCAGATCTGGATATGAATCTGTTAAACGCCGCGAGACATCCTGTGAGTCTTTGAACAGCTGGCACGTCCTTCGGTGGTCCCATCTCTAGAATGCACTTGACCTGTGAAGGGTTAACTTCTATTCCCCGTTGACTCACTAGATGTCCCAAAAATTTCCCGGATTGCACCCCAAAGCTGCTTTTCTTTGGATTTAGCTTCATGTTGTATGTCCTCATGATGTCGAACGCTTGTTTGAGGTGATCCAAATGATCTTCCTTTTTAAGGCTTTTCACCACAATGTCATCGACGTAGACCTCCATCGTATCACCAATATGTTGGTCGAATATCTTGTTGACTAGCCTTTGGTATGTGGCACCTGCATTGATTAACCCGAAGGGCATTCTTTTCCAATAAAACAAGTTTTTGTTAGTGTAAAAGACTTTGTGCTCTTGATCATCGGGATGCATTGCGATCTGGTGGTACCCCGCAAAGGCGTCCATAAATGTCATTTTCTCGTGCCCCGCCGTATTGTCCACCAACTGGTCAATATGAGGTAATGGGAAGTTATCTTTGGGACACGCGGCATTGAGGTCCGTGAAGTCTATACAAAGCCTCCATGTTCCGTTTGGCTTCTTGACTAAGACAGGGTTCGCCACCCACTGCGGACATAACACCTCTTTTATGAGTTTATTATCCAACAACTTCTTCACTTCGCCAGTTAATGCTTCATACTTGTCGGGTCCATACTTTCTTCCCTTTTGGCGGATGGGCTTCTTAGTGGGGTCAATGTTTAGACGGTGACACGCATGTTCCACCGGTATACCCGTCATGTCCTCATGCGACCATGCAAAGACATCAAGGTTGGCAAGAAGGAACTCCTTCATCTTGCTTCTATAAGGTTCCTCCAACTCTGAACCAATAAAAAGTTCCAAGTCCTTTTTATTGGGATCTACCTGTATGGACCTGAGCTCTTCGACTGGGGTGGCACGCCGCTTCTTGCCTTTCCATCTTGGGTCGTCAATGGGTCCTTCCAAATGCATGTCCATCTCCATTGGGATTGGCTCGTAACCCAACCGGGGCTCAATGTCTTCCGGCGCATCCGACTGGCCTTCGAGTGTTAACTCCACATCATCATTTATTTTGGCAACGGTTGCTGGTACATCATTTTGAACCTCCGCATGATTCTTCGTTTGCCCCCCGATCTGTTGACCTTGTAGGGGTGTGTCGTCTACCTTCATCTCCTCCGGTGTTTGATCGACTTCTATCATCTCGGTGTCGATGGAGATAGCATCTAGAATATTAGGCTCATCTGAGGAATGTTGCGATGCTGCATCTTCATAGACTAACACCTGAGTGACAGGCTTCTTTAAGGTTAGCAAACATTCTCTTGCCTTATTTTGGTCTCCTTTGACTGTACCTGCACCTTTTAAAGTTGGGAATTTAATACAGTAATAGTAAGTGGAACATGCAGCCTTGAATTCAGAAATGAAGGGGCGGCCGAGAAACCCATTATAGGTGGATGGTTGATCTACGACTAGAAAATCTAACAACATAGTCATCCTCCTTTCTGGGTCCTCTAGCACTACAAGTTCTACTGACAGACGTATTACACCTAGTGGGATGGTCACAGTCTCTCCGAATCCCACTATTTTGTGATTACAGTCTTCTATGTAAGACTCGTAATCTCCTAGCTGATCTAGTGTCTTCTTGAAGAGGATGTTTGTATATGCTCCAGTATCCACTAGCAGCCGGTGCACTTTCGTGTTCATGATGTTTGCGCTGATAACAAGAGAGTCATTGTGTGGTGTCAGGATCTCTTCAAGGTCTGCTTGTGAGAACACTAAATCCACGGTAGGCTTTGCCGGTACCTTTGACCCGGACCCCGTTTCTTGTACCTGGTTGACCGCTCGGATTTCTGCCTTCTTTTATCTTTTTTATGCCGGGCGGCCGTCAATCATTCCTCTAGCTGAGCCAATTTCCTCAAGTACAAGGATCTCACGGTTTGGCTCCTGATGTGTTGGCATTGCTAGCGGACCTCTTCGCACTTGCCTATTCGGTGCCCTTTCCGCCTCATCACTATCATCTCCATCTGAATCCCCTTGTCTTGGCTGTCGTTGTCTTTTCCCCGGAGCTTTCTTAACAAATTCTGTGAGTTTCCCATCTTCGTAGAACTTCCATAATTGTTTCAAGAGATCACGACACTCATTGGTATAGTGTCCGATACTCTGATGATAAGCGCAAAACTTATTTGGGTTCAACTTGTTTCTGTCATGTCTGATCCTCCGGGGTGCTGCTAGCATGTCCTGGTCTTTTACGGCAGTGAATACATGATCAATAGTGGTAGCCAACACCTGATTAAGTTTTTTCTTGTATTCTGCAGTATCTCCGAATGACTTCAAGTTCTTGGGAGCTTTGTAGCCACTACCACTAGGTTTCTTGTCGTTCTTCTTCTCATCGGCTTCCGTTCCCAATTGTTTTGCCATGGCCTCCTGCATCGCCACGTATATACCAGCCTTATGGCGGAATTCTGCGTATGTACTAGGACTGGATAAATACATTTCTTTCCATAGGTCTGTTTCTTTACGCAATCCCGCCATGACTGCAACAATCTTTGTGTCCTCACTGACTGACTCACCTTCTAAAAGGATCTTGTCAAATCGTTCCAGATATTGTTGATCAGATTCTTCCGCCCCTTGAGAGATGTTGGCCAGTCGGTGTTTTTGTGTTAAGTACGTCCCAAATCCTGAGAAATGAGACATGAATTCTCTAGTCAACTGGCCAAATGATTGGATGGATCCGGGTGCCAACGCCGAGAACCATCTATGGGCACGATCCCCCAAGGTCAAGGGGAAGTTTCTGCACTGTGTAGCGTCTGAAGCTCCCATGGAGATCATGTAGTCGGCATACTTCAAAATGTGCACCTTGGGGTCGGATTCACCCTCGTACAGTAGCAATGATGGAAAATGTATCTTCTTTTGTATCGGTGTCGTAAGAATGGTTGTGGATAGTGGTGAGATTGGGAGGGAAGTGTATGTTTCAACCTTCTCTTTGCTAGCCACCTGTTCCCGTAGGTCCTCCACTGCTTTTTTCAGTTTTTCTATCTCCACGATCGACGACCCACTAGATGATCCCCCTCCTCGAGGCTGTTCCGGGTGCACCTCATATTGACGTGCTGCCCCCGGCAGTCCCTCACTTCGGGCGACCTCCCGGTGTGGTCGTTGAAGGTTACTTACTGCATTGGGGCCTAACCTCTCGGATGCCCTTCTCCTCAACCGATCTTGAACAGGCCTGCGTTGATGTCTTGCATCTGATTCGCAAGGCTCTTGATGCTGTGAGTATCTAGACCTACCACCCCCGGAGTGATGGCTTGGTTCATTATGCCTATTTCCTTGGGACCCCTTATGATGTCTGGGCTGCTTAGCTGCTCGCCCAGCTGCTCGCCCGATTGGTCGCCCATCTGCTCGACCCTCTGGTCACTGGTCTGATCATCTGGGTTGGGGTCCCAGATGATCACATATTTTTTGTTTGCCCTTTGAATTTTTTGGGGCGACTCGTCCGCTACTGGCCTCCTCCTCTTGCGCGTGATAACTCATCCTCGTTTCATGTCTAGTCTCTGTAGGGGCCGCTTGTATCAGGGGCTGACGTGCTACCACCACCTGCTGCCTTTGCATCTGTTTGAGCATGGCCATCGCCCTCTCAATGTCCTCCGGGGTTTTGACCATCGACTCGATGGTAGCTTCGATTTGTGGACCAACTGGAGCCGCAGTTAACGTTGGGACTCAAGTCAATTCAGTTTGTCTTCATCCAGTAGTCTTTTTCCCTTTCCACCTTCGGTTTGTCGACATGGTACGGGATTCGTCGTTGGAGACTTCATACATTTGTCTCGTCATTCTTTTGGCAGAAATTGTGTGTAGGAATCGAATTCTTAAAGAAATTCTTTTCTAGCTTGTGTTCATAAGAATTGGAATTCTTCTCAAGAACACTCACACTTGAAGATTTTCTTTTTGTTCTACACACAACTTACCGAATTCGAACGGTTGTTCTTGAGGAAATATGGAAATGATTCGAGTTTCTTCAATTGACGGAGGTTCGGAGCACCCTCCTTCTAGCGCCAAATTGTTGAGCAATTCTCGTAATCGAAAGTTTATGTGGCTAATAATCCTATGGAATTACTCAATCAATAATCTTAAGATAATAATTTGGAATAATTATATGAATTGTAGAGAGAGGAATATTGTAATGTGTTTCTTGTCTTTGGAAATTCAGATCCCTACAAATGAGCTTATTACAAGTATTTATACTCTCTTATGGGTGAGGTGGCGCATTTACAAGCCACTTGGCTTCTGGAGGTGACAAGTGTCCTCCACTTGTCATCCTCTTGGCCACTTGCTCCACTAACTCTACCCTAAACGATCTACGCCTTCCTTGTGGGTTCTTGGACGTCCTCATGTCTTCGTTCCTTAGAACGATGGTTGGACAGATAGGCGAGCAACAGGGCAAGCAAGTAAGCGAGCAACTCGGGCTTGGCCTTGTAGCTTGGTACCTCGTCACCTCCAGGCTGGACGAGCAACTCGGCGAGCAGGTGGGCGAGCAGTGAGGCGAGCAACCTGGGCATGGTCACTTAGGCTTGTTGCCTCGCCACATCTAGGCTAGGCGAGCAACTCGGCGAGCAACATGGCGAGCAGGGTAACTAGCATCTGGGACTTGACTTCCTTATCTTGTAACCTTGTCATCACTGGGCCCGGCGAGCAAGGTGGCGAGCAACGTGGCGAGCAAGGTGGCGAGCAACTTGGGCTTAGCCACGTGGGCTTATTGCCTTGTCATCACTGGGCTTGGGCGAGCAAGTCGGCGAGCAGCATGTACTTCAGCTTGTTTACACTTTAATTGTTCTTTAATCATTGGACTTATATCCTTTTATTAACAACTTGAAAATCTGATCCTTGAGGTATTTATAGTGCCCACAATGTTTAGTCCAAAGTGCCCTTCATTAAACGCGCGAAAACACGAAAATAGCCCTGAAAATTCGAATTTCAGAACTGCTGCCTATCTATCTCGACAGCCAGGTCGCGCGGAGTGCTTCGCTGCCTATCTACGCTTGCTTGCTGCTGATCTAGGTCGTCATTCAGCGTGCGCGGTCCTTGAGCTACCGATCCAGGTGCTAGGCGCGCGAGCGAGGGGGTCTTGCTGCCGATTTGAGGGTCCTTGCTGCCGATCAAGACACTTAGTGTCGGTCGATGCGCGACTTCCTCGTTTTTGTCATATCTTGAGTTCTAGAGCTCCGATTGACTCGATTCTTTTTGCGTTGCGACCCTCTCTTCAAGCTCTTCAACATGGGACATCAATTACACCAATTGGCTTGACTCCAAAAATCTGGACTTTTCTCAAACTTGCTCGTTTCTTCCTCGTTTTGCTCGTTTTCACCTATAATCACAATTTTCTAGCCAAAAAGGGCAAAATGCACAAAGTATAGCATAATAGGGTCAAATAAGTACACAATATCATCAAAATCATATAGAAATGAATGCTAAAACATGCAATAATGACCCTAATCACCTTGAATACGTTTCGCAATACCAAAATCAATATCCACATTCTCAGACTTAAATAGCATCACCCCAGCCCATTTAATAAATTTATGATCATATAATACTGGATAAATACTCAAAAATTTTCAGGCCTCCTAACCCTGGATTATTTTGGTTTATTATATTTTATTCTAGAATATGTATTATGTGAAAATAATTTATGATAAGTTTATTATGAAATTGCTTTAAAGTATCAAGTATTTGGTCAAATGTATCAAAATATGCATTAGGTGTATTAAAATTGAGGTCAATAAAATATATAATAATTATAACATAATATTATTGACCCTAATTTTTTATATATCTGATGAAATTTTTTATAAACCCAATTAAATATTTAATACTTTAAAATTAATTTATAATAAATTTATATAAACTATTTTCATACAAAATCTTATCTTTATTTTATCAGCAAAGAAAGAGAGTTCAAATTTGGTAGGCTTCTTAAGTCAAAATATTGTCCTTTTCTACCCGTGTGAAGATTATTGGTCCCAATTGTGGAAATTATATCCCACAATTATGTTTTATTGATGTTAGTTGTACCAAAAGTTAGGAATTAAGAAAATATTAAGATTGCTTCTTAAAATTTTGGAATAAAGGAATTTTACATCATTTAAAAGTTAAAAACTCTTAAAGAAGTGTGAATTTAATTTATTTTGTATAATTTTCTAATATTTCTTGTCACTTGTGAATTAAATTGTCATGTTGTTAACTGAATGTGAACTAAGAAAGTAAGAATACACTTGAGAATAATTTTTTTTATTTCATCTATAAGCAAGAGCGGAGCTACAATAAAAGAAAATATGATAAACTAGAATAAATACAATATAAATACAAGATTAAATGTTCAATTTTAAGTGGATTAATTATAAAAAAAAGTTAGTAAAAATAAAATTTTCCCAAAAATTGAGTGGGTTGGAGCCCACCCTAGTGGTAGGTAGGCTCCGCCCATGTTGAAAAGTTCAAGCTTGATTCATTTGTATGATTCCTAAAATGTCATTCCCTTGGCAATACCATCTTTCATTTTCTTAGTCATTTTCCTTCAACAAAGTGTTGGAATAAACCAAAAGATGAATCCATTATCCATATTATTGTAGCCCCTCTGCACTGGCATTTTTAGCTATATTAATAATTAGTTTCCTTTTCCAATTCCGACGGCGAGAGAGACTGTTAATTTATGTGCTGCTCATATATATCCCTTTATAGGAAACAATGAAACTAAAAGGCAATAAATACTATGAGGGAAGGGGAGTGATAGTATTTTTAATCAGAAGTTGTCTTAACCAGGTGGATTAGCTCACCTGGCCACCAGACTCCTCATTTGAGTGAGTGACCTGGATTCGATTCTCTTTGAGAACGAATTAAGAGAGAGATATAAAGTTGGATTTGGAGATTTCTTGGAGTGTAAGGAGACTTGGTGTACTAACAACTAACATTCACTTGCGTGGACAGAAAAATCAGCAGAGATATGATTGGAGACTTTTTCCTCTATTGACTAAACCACATTTATTGCTTCTGATTCCTGGCGTGCCGTAACGATGGGGTTAAATTTAAGGAGTCTTAGACATATTCATCACTTAACAAACACCAAAAACATACCACATTAAATAATTTAATTGCTCCTTTGGAAAACCTCTACTTTCAAGAATGAAGAACATCACTGAATATCTCCTCTTCATTTTTTTAATCCTTTTCCCTCAGATTTGCATGAATTCTCCTGATCATATTTGTAGCCCCTCTTCCTGTGGCAGCATTCCCAATATTAGCTTCCCTTTCCGACTCAATACTCATCCACAGCACTGCGGTGATCCCCGGTACGAGTTGTCATGCGAAAACAATGTCACCACTATTTTGGAGCTGAATTCCCATAAATACAGAGTGAAAGAAATCTATTACGACAACTACACCATCTGGCTGGTTGATGCTTCTGTGGACAACACCACCTGCTCTTTTCCCAATGTTTCTTTAAATGACTACTTCCTTAGTAATTATCCTTATTATAATAATCAAACAGCGATAGTTATGAGTTTTATGAAGTGCCCATATCTGCTGAAGAATTCCACCCCCTTCATTGAATTGCCAATTCAATGTTCATCCACACATATTTATGTAAAGATTGGGCGCATGAATGTCTCACAAGTAAAAGACAGGTGCAGTGTAGACGCCATAGTGCTGACCTCCTGGAATTTTACAGATTTGGAGAATGTTTCGATTTCAGAAATCCACCACTCCCTGCTCTACGGTTTTCAACTCAATTTCTGGTCTGGGTGCACACTCTGCAATGGAAGATTGGAGTGTTCTTTTCTTGGCAGTGATACAGTAACTTGCAGCCCTGGAATGTTCAAATTGCTGTGGGGTAAGAAAAGAAATTAATGTCATCAATCTCTTATCTCAACAATACTATATTTCATACATGTAAAAGCTGAGTATTATTTTCTATGATAATTAATGTTACTTTTATTGTATTCTGTAAATGCAGATCATATAAATCATCCCAATGATAACTCTGACGGTACAAATTTTCACTTGTCAATATAATTAAATGTATACATCTTTTTTTACATTACATTTCCAAAATTATGACAGGTCCAACTCCAGCAGTTATCCTCATTCTTCTTCTCATCATAGGTTGGGTTCGCTGTTCAGTTATGTTGTGTTTTCAGTCCTACAAAAATCTGTGATGAATAACATGGTTTGTCTGTCTGTCTGTCTAATTTGGAGGAGAACATTCCAGTTGTATTTTTTGCAGGAGTAAGCCTCCCAGCTAAGATCATCATTGGATTCATCTGTGTCTCCGCATTTATGGCTGTTGAGATCAATAATGACTATTTCAACACATACTGTACGATTCCTAATTATACTCCTTTGTTTACTTAGTCCTTTACTTTTGTAGTAGATGTTTGAAGGAGATGGCATTTTACTTGAATTTCGACAACAGAATGTTTGCTTATCTTGGATGTGGTGTACTTGCAGGGCATGTCAAGCATCTTCGCCTCATAATTGGTATTGATTTTGTTAATCATTGAATTAAGATTATTTTGAATTAAGTGAGTATTGTGAAAGTGTTTTATTTTTACTATTGGAGTGTAGAATTTATTGTAAATGTCCCAATATTAAAGTGTGAAATTTATTTGAGGATGGATGAAGTAATTTTTACTATTTTTTTTCCTTTTAATATCAGTCTTTTTTTGGACTTAAGCTTCTTTAACATATTATTACTGTTAGAGAGCAGAACAGGAGAAGAATGGTAGGCAGTAAAGCGTTTTTCTTTCTCCCTGCAGGGATCTTTTTTGCACTAAGATTCGTCATTGTACTTCCTTGCATGATTTGGTTTATGATTCACAAGTTTCGTAGAAGGCATCTGTCAAGGTATGATGTAATAGAAGACTTCCTAAAAAGTGACAACCACCTCATGCCTATAAGGTACTCCTATTCAGACATAAAGAAGATGACTAGAGGTTTTCGAGAAAAACTAGGCCAAGGAGGATATGGTACTGTTTACCAAGGAAAGCTTCGAAGTGGCTATGATGTGGCTGTAAAACTACTCGAAAAGCCAGGAGGAAATGGACAAGACTTCATGAACGAAATTGCAACCATTGGAAGGATTCATCATGTCAACATTGTCAACCTGGTTGGATATTGTGCAGAAAGATCCAAGCGCGCCCTTGTGTTTGATTTCATGCCTAATGGCTCCCTTGATAAGTACATCTATTCTCGAGAAAAAACGAATTGCTTGAGCTGGGAGAGGAAGTACGAAATTGCAATTGGAGTTGCTCGAGGTATTGAGTATTTGCACAGAGGTTGTGACATTCAGATTCTGCATTTTGATATAAAGCCTCACAATATACTTCTTGATGATAAGTTTACTCCAAAAATCTCTGATTTTGGTCTTGCGAAGTTCTGCTCCACTGATAAAAAGATGGTGACTATGACTGCAGTCAGGGGAACAATAGGCTACGTAGCTCCTGAACTCATCAATAGGGGCTTTGGCGGGGTCTCTTACAAAGCTGATGTCTATAGTTTCGGAATGATGCTTATAGAAATGGTGGGCTTAAACAAAGACTTGAAAGTGAACAATCAAGCTTCTAGCCAGTATTTTCCATGTTGGATATATGACTGTTTTGAACAAGACCATGAAATTGAATTTGGAGTTACTGATGAAGTAAACGATGATGACAGCAATGATACTAACAAAAAGATTGCTAAGAAGATGACAATAGTGGCATTGTGGTGCATACAGATGAGTCCTGGTGATCGGCCTTCGATGAATAAAGTGGTGGAAATGCTGGAAGCCCCAGTGGAGCGCCTGCGAGTCCCTATTCGGCCACCTCAATCTGCCTATGTTGCAGTAAAATTTGAGGATGAAAGCTGGAGTACGTATTCAATTGATTCTACATCCTTGGTTGATCAAAATGGTGCTCCCAGCGTCGAGATTACAGTTGTAGATTGAAAAGTTTGAAAAAAAAAAAAGTGCTTACAGCTGCTGGTTTGTGGGTCCCTTTTCGTTTCGAAAAGCTCGAGTCCAGGGATCAGCCCTCAATGAATAAAGTAGTGTTGTGTGGTGGACGAAAACTAATGAATCAGAGATAATGCTTCCTCCATTTTCTCCTGTGTTTTTGTATAAAAGGAATTCCTCAACTGGTCATCCATTGATCATCTTCCACCTATAAGTGTGCAAAAAAATCTCAAATAGTGGAGCTGTGTTTTCATGTATGGGCTAATAGCAACATAAGTAGTTGTATTTATATATGTGGATGGAACATAAGAATTTCCCTTTCTGTTAAAGTGTTATGACCAGTTTGTGATATCTGATTAATCACTTAATTCAATATTTCAATCTGATTAATCTGATATATGTGGTACTCTCTTTTCCTTTTTTTATTAGTTCTTGGTACATTTCTCTCTTAAATTTTAGTCCTTTTCCTTCTAACATTTTCATGCCCAACTGCATGTCTCCCCCTCATGGCTTCTGCTTATGCCATTATTTGCAATATTAACTTCGGTTTCCAACACCTTTATATCACTACTTCATTAACTTTTATTCTTATTATATCGCCGTACAATTGACTTGTGCAACAGATTTTGATATTGCTTGGCCAGTTAACTTCATGAGGTGCCCATATCCATTGAAGAATTCTTTCCTCTTCACACAGCTTGCTACTAACTGTCCTGGCACCACTTCATACCAAACTTATATGAAGGTTGGCCACATGACTGCCTCAAATGTAGAAGAAATATGCCGAGTAGATCTGATAGTTCTGACATCCTAGAATCTGTTTTGGAAATCCATGATGAGTCTCTTGTGTTCGTAAACTCGACTCTTATACTTGCTTTGAAGATACCCTCCTTGGATGGCTTAAGTATGCTATCTTAAGCCTAGTTACTATTCTTCTTTATATGCTAATGACTTTTGCATTGTGGAAAATGCAGTCAAATTCATATAGTAGTACTACTTTCAACTAGATTGCGGAAAGAATTCTAGCACTCATTTCTTTCCATTTGATTTTCTGTTCTTGAAGCACGGTCGAAGAAAACACAAGTTTTGTAATGAGATGACTAGATTGTTGGTCTCTAATATGACTTGCTTATCAGGATTTCTCCCAGGGCCGCCTTTACTGATTATTGTGGTTATTGCAGGTGTGTTCTTCATGTATATATAACTCTAGTTTATGCTTGTCTCTGCCTTTTGTTTAGTACAGATTTTTTTATTCTAATTTCTCATGAATTTTTTAAGGAGAGCTAAAAATTTACTTCAGCGGTTCTAATTTTGTCAAGAATATTCCAGTTCTTTTATGTGCAGCAATAAACCTTCCAGCAAGGATTATCATTGTTTTTGCATCTGCACTGGGACTTGTAGTCTTTGTTGAACAGTATGGCTTGTTTTATGATGTAGTTGGCTGTAAGAATCGTTCACTCCGTCTTGCTTGTC
Source organism: Prunella vulgaris (assembly GCA_026898435.1). Classification (NCBI taxonomy): domain Eukaryota; kingdom Viridiplantae; phylum Streptophyta; class Magnoliopsida; order Lamiales; family Lamiaceae; genus Prunella; species Prunella vulgaris. The sequence goes on from JAPKLY010000410.1 coordinate 368,381, forward strand.
CCATTTCAACATACTTGTTGATTGTTGTAGTTTGCTTACCATGTATGTGGTGTACTTGTAGGGACTTTCCAGCATCTTCGACTGTTGATTGGTGCATATTTATATCAATCTGCAACAGATATTTCAATTTTTTCTCCATATTTGATGAGACTACTGATATTTATATTTGCAATCAACCCATTCACAATTGATGGTTATCCTTCATACTGAGGTGTAGAGTTCAGTACTGTAGAATTGAGGAAGATTGTGAAAGTCCTTTTGTTTCTTCTTTTTAAAGGGCTCTTTTTTGCAGTAAGATTCATCATTGTACTTCCTTTCATGATGTGGTTTTTCATGAACAAGTTCCGCAGAAGGCATTTGTCAAGGTATGACGAAATAGAAGTATTCCTACAAAGTGACAACAATAGCATGCCAATAAGGTACTCCTATTCTGACATAAAGAGGATGACTAGAGGTTTTCAAGAAAAACTAGGCTAAGGAGGATAACGGTTCTGTTTACAAGGGAAGGCTTCGAAGTGGCTATGACATGGCTGTAAAACTACTCAGAAAGCCCAGAGGAAATGGTCAAGACTTCATGAACGAAATTGCAACCATTGGAAGGAACAATCATGTCAATATTGTCAACATAGTTGGATATTGTGCGGAAAGATCCAAGCGTGCCCTTATATTTGACTACATGTCTAATGGTTCACTTGACAAGTACATCATTCGTCAAGAAAATAAGAATTCCTTGACCTGGGAGAGGAAGTATGAGACTGCAGTTAGAGTGGCTGGAGGATCGAGTATTTGCACAGAGGTTGTGACATTCAGATCCTGCATTTCGATATCAAGCCTCACAATATACTTCGTGATGATAAGTTTGTTCCAAAAATCTCACATTTTGGGCAAGCAAATTATGTTCCACAGAAAAAGATACAGTGACCTTTACTGCAGCTAGAGGAACCATACACTAGTGGCTCCTGAACAAATTAATAGAGCTTTCGGAGAAGTGTCTTACAAAGCTGATGCTTATAGTTTTTGGACGGTGCTGATGGAAATGATGGGCTTAAAGAGCGAATTGATACGAAATTATGAAAATTCTAGTCATTATTTCCCATATTTGATACATGACTGCTTTGAGCAAGGCAAGGACATAGAATTCGAAAAGGCTGAAGAGAACGATGGGAATGATGATAACATTGACATTGATACAAAGGAAATTGCTAAGAAGATGACAATATGGGGATTGTGATGCATACAGATGAGTCGAAGTGATCACCCAGAGTCATGAATAAAGTGGTGGAAATGCTAGAAGGCAGAGTGGAGAACCTGCAAATTCCTAACCAGCCCAGGTTGCGGTCAGTGTTGTTGATCAAAGCCGGAGCACATATTCAAATGATACTACATCCTTGCTTGCTCATGATGCTGCTCCCAGCAGTTGAAGATTAAGAGTTTGAAACACTAAGAATGGGCTTACAATTATATAGAGCTGCTGTGGTATGTGTTTTCCTTTACTTGCAGAAAAGAGGTTGCATCTCTTCTTCTTCTTCTTCCTTTTTTTTTTTTTTTTTAACTATAGCGTCAGAATGTTGCTTATGGAAATGGTGGGCATAAGCAAAACCTTGAAAGAAAACAGCCAAACTTCTAGCCATTATTTTCCGTGTTGGATATACAACTGCTTTGAGCAAGGCCAAGACATTGAATGTGAAAAAGCTTATGAGAATGATTATGATGGTATGCAGGAAATTGCGATGAAGATGATGATAGTGGCATTGTGGTGCATGTAGATGAGTTCAGGTGATCAGCTTTCAATGGATAAAGTGGTGAAAATGTTGGAAGGCCCAGTAGAGGACATCCCAAGTTGTAGTAGATTATGATGACCAAAGCTGGACTACATATTCAACTGGTTCTACACCCTCGTTTCGTCGTGATCCTGCTTCCAACATCGAGATTACTGTTGAAAATTAGAAATGTTCGAAGCAGTAGGAATGTGCTTATAAGAGCAGCTGATACGTCGAGGTTTTCTGGTAGTCTTTGAGTCGGGCATTAGAACATGTAGTATTGTGTTGTGCTCTTGTCAATAAATCAAGCAGTAAGTTTGTTTTTCCCATCCTAGCTCAAAAATGATGAGGCTCTCATCTTCGAAATTAATGTGATTAATGTTTATCATTTTCTGCACTAAACTTAATTTTTCACCTCCGTTTTTGAAGATAATTTCTCCATTTTGTATGCATTATCAACATATACGAAGCAACAAAGACGAGGCAAGTAGAATCAGGTTCCATTAATCAGCTAATAATGTACATAATATACATACATACGTAATCAGCCTAACTTACATAGTTGAAATCAGAATGTTGATCACAAAGCATAACGGTTGGCATTAAGTTATTTAAACAACTTATCTTGTAATCTGAGTTTCCGTTCACGAAGCAAAAGAGAGAGCCAGCGATTAGGTGACTCCATATCTCAGCGTAATTTCTGGATGGTGGCAACAAGTCTCTCCATATAGCCATCTGAATAAGACGAGTCCTCATCCGAATCTGCAGAATCCACACTCTGAGAATCATCACATGGAACTCGGTTTTCCTTCTCGTCGGTTGGTACATCCTCTTCACTGCTTAACCACGTCCTTTTTTTCGTCTTCCTAATCAAATTTAGGGGAGAACCCACTGTGCAGTCTCTTCCCTTTCTCTTTATCATCTGCTCAGAGGATGTATCTGATACATGGGCAGTATACACATGGGTTGCTTCATCAACACTATCATCATGTATGACAAAGACATCTCCAGCCTGTGCTCCAACTGTAACTTTCCCTGCACAATGTACTAATCCTTAATTTACAAAGAAACAAAGACAATCCATCATCCAGAGATATATCAAGATAATGGACCACCGGCCATCAAATAAATAATGGACTACCAGCAGTGCACTGACCTTTCATAGCTGAGACACGAGGAGGGCTTCCACCAGATTGTGCACCACCATCATCATCGTCTTCTGCTCGATGGCGAACCAAATTTACGTTCCCTGTACCCATGTCTTGACATGTTATTCTTGCTTATCATGGTACACATATAAGATATCATCCTTAAGATAGGTTCAATTCACAAGTTAGAATGCCGAAAACTAGAAAACGAGTATCTGGTTCAACTGCAACATAGCGACTAAGGATTTTGCATGTAGACATTAGCTATACTAAAAGTGAAATGACTCAAATCTTGTTAATAAATTGAGGTTACTCAACACTAAGGAAAAGGTAATTGCAACTTTCAGAAAGGTAAAACAGAGATAATTAGAGAGCAGAGCAGTTAAATACCAGAATCTAAATCCAGATTTTCAGCCTTCATTGCAACACCATGATTCTCCAAAGCATCTACGAGCTTAGCAAGATCCTCCGCCTTCACATTCAATATTTTAGCGAGTGATCCCTCCACCTTCATAATCCTTTCCTCATATCTGCTTTTGTGGAATTTAGCTAACTCATCATCAGATTCTCTCTTTCTCTCTCTCAAATCATCCATAGCCTTGGCAGCTTCAGCGTTTTGGAGCTTCAAATCCTCAATCTCCTCCACCAATTTCGCAAGCTTATAATTCAAACTCGTAATTTCTTCATTCAACACTTTGCACTTCCGGCGACTCCTCCGGAGCTTGTCTTTGTGGGGTGCGTCGTTATGGCCCATTTGGAGATTTTGAATTTCAATTTGCATCCTCTTCTCGCGGTCCACGAGTATGGTCTGAACCTCAAGAAAGTCGGCTTCGCGAAAGGAGTGCCTGAGGATTTTGATGAGCTCTGGGATGGGTAGGTTAGGGTTGATCAAGGGGATGCATCTGCTCATTATTGCAGTAGTTGAAATGGCCTTCCGATTGATTTGGCTAGGTTATGAGGATGGAGAAACAGAGAGAAACTGAAAATTGGGATGAGAAGCGTCCACGACATTATTCTGCTCTAGTCTTGGGAGTGCAGAAGTCGCATCAGTCATCGGAAACAGATCTTCTCGGAAATAGATCTCCTCTCATAAAAGAGAGGTCCTGTGTGGAGGATGGCACGGTGCTTCTGCTTCTGCACAGGAGTGAATCTCCATTTTCAGTCATCACAATAATTTTGTTTTAAAATGATCTTTCATATATACAAAGAAAATATTGTATAATAGATCAATTTTCATTATATTATATTAATGTAATTTTCACCGTCTAAATAAAATAACATCCATCTCTATCCAGTCTGCAAATTAACAGAGAGTCTTATAGGATCCAAAATGATCTGGCAAACTACTAGATTTGAATCCCAAACACAACTTCAAAGAATAAAACTCATTACAGGGGACTCCACAGAGGCGGAGAAACTCTAACAACTAACACGTAGAGGAGAAGAAAAGTAGATACTAAAAACAAAAAAAGACAGTAAAGCATAACCAAGAACAAACAACATAAATTTAAAAAAAAAATCTATCAGGTCATCTTAACAATCAACACAGTAAACACGATACCGTTGGAAAGGATGAACCATCAAGAGAAAAGAGTAAAAAGATAAAAAGAAAGAACTCTTTAAATCTTAATCTACAGATCTGCGTCCTCTGTGTAGTGTCTCAAATTCGTAATCTTCAATGGAACAGACTACGGTGGACAGTACAGGTGCTTTGTTGCAGGCGATGATGGCTGTGAGTGAGGGCTACTGTGGGAGAAATTGACGGAGAAATTGACGGGGGTGGGCAAGCCGCGGATGGGGATTTAGGGTTTTTTTAGTGAGAGAAAAATTAGAGATGGAACAATTCATCACAAATTCACAGTAATATTTTCAAAGTGAATTTAATTTGTTAATTATTTTTAAAAATCAAATATGCATTTGTTGAATATAAATACCAAAAAAGGCATTAATATTTTGTCTATGGCATAAAAAAGTGGCATGCTTATTTTAAATTATACTATGCTGGATATAATATGGAATATTGTGACATATTATTAATAATTATTTTATTTATAAATTAATTACATAATATTTTAAAATACTTTTTAATATATGCAAAATATAAAAAGAAATAAGACTATATTGCAGAGAGGGAGTACTATTTTTTTTTATAATACTTCTAAATTATTTAGTCCATAATTTTTGTTTGTATTTGATGTTAATAGAATTATGATTGGTTCATCAATCATATTTTAATAAAAATATTAAACTACTAAGCAAAATTTGTTAATTTGATTTTTTTAAGAATAAATTTTTCACTTAAATTTTGGGTAAATTTTAATTTGATTTTGGGTAAATCCTAGGCGATCATGGCTTTGATGCTTTTTTTTTTTTTAAGGTTTGATTTATTTTCTAACCGAAGAGCGCCTTTTTTAGAGACAAAATTGGCGCTCATTGTGGAAAATACCTGCTTCCTTACAGGGGTTTTCCAGTCGAGTGATTGCAATGTGGAGTCTAGCGTTTCAATACGGTCACAAATGATGATCGGTTGTTCTATCGACTTCTCAAGTTGTTTGTTAAACTTAATGAAGTGATGATAGACTCGTCAAAATATGTTGGGCCCGTTGGGCCAGCCCGCCCCATCATAATAAAACGAGGGTTAGGCCAAACATTTTTAAGCTCACATGGAGGTGGGCCGACCCATTTGGGTCACGGGATGTGGCGGGTCAGCCTGTCAGTTTGTATTTATTATATATGTATATATATACATTAATACATGTATTATATATGATATTTTTAAAATTAATTCTTAAATTTAAAATTTTTATTGTTCATTTGCTTAATTCATTTCAAACAAAACAACAAATCGTTGTATCTCTCTCACCAGAAAGGAAAAAAAATCTAGTAGCTAAGCCCCAAACCGCTATCATCGTAGTTAATCGCTGCACCACTTTACGCAGCCCTGCTACTCTTCACCGTAGTTAATTGTTGCCGCCAAGATGATTTTAATGATGTAATGATTGATGAATTTTGAGAGACTTTGTGGTTTGTACTATGTTTATGTCTTGAGATTATTAATTTATTTTGTGAATTTTATTATATAAAATTTGTGACTCTCGTAGGAAATGTGTATTATATTTGACGTACATTACTTTTTGAACAATGTATTAATATCCAAAAAATAATTGAGTAATACCTGAAGACCAATTGAGTAATACATCATACTATATTCAACAAAATCTCAACATTAATTAATTATACTGCAAAAACAATTTAGTAATGCCTCAAGAATAATTGACTAGTATCTAAAGCTAACTAAGTAATACACATACTATGTTCAACAGTACCCCAACTATTAATAAGTTATATTGCAATACATTTAATAATACCTCAAGAACAATAGACTAATACTCAAATAACAATTGAGTGATGTCTCATACTATATTTAATAATATCTCAATCATTAAATAAGTTATACTACGAGAATAACTTAGTAATACTTCAAGAATAATTAATTAATAGCTGAAGAACAACCGAGTAATGCTCGAAAAACAAATCAATAATATCTCAAAAATAAGTCATTAATACTTCCAATTGCTAAAAATTAAACGAAACAACATGTAATTATATATTTTAAAAAAATTAAATTAAAACAAAATTTATAATATGCAATCAAATGTACACAAATCTAAAAATATACTAAAAATAGAAGTGGAGAGAGAGAAAAAGTGTATTTATTTGAGCAAGTGTAGTGCACTTACTTTGTGGTGCAATAGTGGGGCCCACTCTCCACTAAGAAGAGTAAGTTAATTTTATCCAAAAGAATATTATATTTTACTTTATATCAACAACTTCAATTTGATTTAAAAAAATTTATTTTTTTATTTATTTTCAACACACTATATATCAAGAGTGCAAATGACGCTTGGTGGTCGTCGGGTGGTCGAGTGCTGCCAAGCACCTAGACCGCCTAGCGGTGCCTAAGCGTCGCCTAGACGGGGCAAATGTTTTTTTATTTTTCTATTAATTTTTTTCTAAACATATATTAATAAAAATATACATTATACTATAAATTATAAATTTAAAACATAGTTAATAACCATCACAAAATATAACAAGTCAGCAAAATGTTTAAAAACTATCATAGTACGGCATTGTCCGTCCAACTTTCAAATGAAATACAAAAAGAGCAAAATATATAGTACGAATAAATTATGAAGTGATTCAATTAAACTTGCATTTTTTTAGTAATTTAGTTTGCTTTTTTTAATTTTACTTCTAACTTTAAAGTTGAAAAAAAAAAAATAGTCGTTTAGGTGGTATCAAGACAGCCTCAGCAATGCCAAATGTATTGACGGATTTTTTTCGGTGATTTGACCTTAACGTCGGCGTCCGAGTAATGCCAAGCGCCTAGGCGGCCGCTTAGATGGTCTCGTTGACCGCCATTTACATCAATATTATATATCAAACTACTTATCCTTTAAAATATTTAATTTAATATATATTGTACATATAAAAATAAAAATAAAATTAAATATATACTTTATTATAAATAAGTGATTATTTATTGATTTTAATTATACGATTAGCATTTAAATATATAATTTTATATTTATATTCAATTTGTAAATTGACACGGGAGGATTACTAGGATTAACAAAAGTTATCAGTCGTCGTATCTTCAGCACGGGCCAGTGGCTATTAGTTCAGAGACGAGAGTAATAAAAAGAAATTATCTGGAGAGAGAGAGAATGATAAGCCTCTCCCTATCCTCCCCTGCACTTGCACCTAACCACCACTCCCGCCGTAAAAACTCATCCGCCGATTACATCACCTTCGAATCACTCAAAACCCGTCTCATCCGCCATGCCAATGTCGGCCACCTCCACGAGGCAATCTCCACCCTTGATCTCATGTCCCGCTCTAACCTCACCCCAGACCTCACCACTTACTCCGTGCTCCTCAAATCCTGCATCCGAACCCGAAATTTCGAACTGGGTCGACTCGTGCACTCCAAACTCGATGAGTCAAGACTCGAGCTTGACGCCGTTGCCCTCAATTCTCTCATCAGTATGTATTCCAAAGGCGCCGACTGGAGAAAAGCGCAGCATATATTCAGTTCCATGGGTGAGATGAAGGACTTGGTTTCATGGAGTGCGATGATTTCTTGTTACGCTCATAATGGTCTTAATTTGGAAGCAATTCAGTTGTTTTTCGAAATGGTGGAGTTTGGAGAGGTACCCAATCAGTTTTGCTTCTCAGCTGCAATTCGGGCGTGTTCCAATCGAGCATATGCGAGAATTGGCCTGGTGATTTTTGGCTTTTTGACCAAGACTGGGTACTTTGAGTCGGATGTGTGCGTGGGCTGTGCGCTGATTGACCTGTTCGTGAACGGCTTTGGCGATTTGGAGTTAGCAGAGAAGCTGTTCGATAAAATGCCTGAGAAAAACTCTGTAACTTGGACTTTGATGATCACTAGGTTTACGCAGACGGGCTATCCTAGAGATGCAATTAGGTTGTTTGTGGATATGGTAGTTGCAGGATTTTATCCGGATCAGTTTACATTTAGTAGCTGCTTATCAGCTTGTTCGGAGCTGGGATTGTTGAATATTGGGCAACAGTTGCATACTTGGGTTATCAAACATGGTTTATGTTTAGATATCTGTGTGGGATGTAGTTTGGTGGATATGTATGCGAAATGTGCAGTTGATCGATCCATGGATGACTCGAGGAAAGCTTTTGATAGAATGCCAGAGCATAATGTCATGTCATGGACCGCCATTATAACTGCATATGTACAAAAAGGAGGTTCTGATAATGAAGCTATTGAATTGTATTGTAGGATGATAACAGAGGGCAGAGTGAAACCAAATCACTTCACCTTTGCTGCTCTATTGAAGGCATGTGGTAATCTTTTCAACCCGAGATTGGGGGAGCAGATACAATGCCATGCGTTGAAATTCGGTCTTGCAACGGTCAATTGTGTTGGTAATTCTCTAATTAGCATGTACTCCAAGAATGATAGGATAGAAGATGCACGAAAAGCCTTTGAATTCTTGTTCGAAAAGAATCTAGTTTCTTATAATGCATTAGTTGATGGTTACACCAGAAATCTTGATTCTGATGAGGCTTTTGAGCTTTTCAATCAAATTGAGAGCTCCAGCTCTAGTGTTGGTGTTGATGCTTTTACATTTGCCAGTCTCTTGAGTGGAGCTGCAAGTGTTGGAGCAGTTGGGAAAGGAGAGCAGCTGCACGCTCGTTTACTAAAGGCAGGATACGAGTCCAACTTATGCATTTCGAATGCTTTGATTTCCATGTATACTAGGTGTGGTGACATAGAAGCTGGTTTTCGAGTTTTTAATGAAATGGGAGATCGAAATGTAGTATCATGGACATCAATCATCACAGGCTTTGCTAAACATGGATTCGCGAAACGGGCTCTGGAGCTCTTCAACCAAATGCTCGACTCTGGTGTAGAACCAAATGAGGTCACATACATTGCCGTTCTCTCAGCTTGTAGTCATGCTGGGCTGATCAACGAGGGATGGAGCCATTTTCGCTCGATGTACAAAGAACACGGAATAACACCAAGAATGGATCACTATGCATGCATGGTTGATATATTAGGAAGATCAGGACATCTTGATAAAGCTTTAGAGTTTATCCATTCAATGCCTTTTACTGCAGATGCTCTTGTGTGGAGAACATTGCTGAGTGCCTGCCGTGTGCATGGGGATACAGAGCTTGGTAAACTTGCGGCTGAGATGATCCTTGAGCAGGATCCAAATGATCCAGCGGCTCATGTTCTGTTGTCGAATTTGTATGCCTCAAAAGGGCAGTGGGAGAATGTGGTGAGAATCAGAAAAGAGATGAAAGAGAGGAGTTTGTCAAAAGAAGCAGGGTGTAGCTGGATAGAGATTGGGAACAAGGTTCATAAGTTTCACGTTGGCGATACGAAGCACCCCGAGGCTGCGGAGATATACGACGAATTGGAGCGTTTGGCAGCGAGGATAAAAGAGTTGGGGTATGTGGCGGACACAAATTTTGTGCTGCATGAAGTGGAGGAGGAACAGAAGGAGCAATATTTGTTTCAACACAGTGAGAAGATAGCTTTGGCCTATGGGCTTATAAGCTCTGCCAAGGCTAAGCCAATCAGAATCTTCAAAAATCTTCGTGTGTGTGGAGATTGTCATGCAGCGATGAAGTATGCATCAGTGGCTACTGGGAGAGAGATCGTGTTGAGGGACTCCAATAGGTTTCACCACATCAACAATGGAACTTGTTCTTGTAATGACTATTGGTGAATTAATTGATTTGGAGTTTTTGCTGTGGAATTTTTTTTTTATCGATTGCTTATGTTTTGTAAAGAAATGGGAAAGGAGAATATTTTACAAGTTCGCAGGTGCTTAAATCAAATTTAGCCATGTCGATCCGTTCCTTTTGATGTTGTTTTGGGTTGGAATTTGAAGTTTAAAATCAGTTTTAATTTAGAATTTCAATTTGAAAGATAGAGAAATGATACAGATTTAATTTATAAGTCTTGTATAAAAGTGATGTGTGTAACATGTCAAAATAATTCAAATTAAAAGTGATTTGAGTTGTCATTATTCATCTGGCTTTTTTTTTTAAATATTGTATTTATTTTTTTGATTTAACAAAATATGGTAGTTTTTGGAGGTGTTACGATTTTAAGCATTGGCGCCATCTGAAATGGCGCCCTTACCCCACCCCCACCCCTACTGACACACCACCCCCACCAATGCTGACACCATGGGCGCCATCTCCAATGGCTGTCACCCAAATTCTATATTTCATCTAACAAATATAATAACATTTAGTTGTTGAAATGAAAAAAAATAAAAAAACACATAGAATATACCTTAAATGTGCAGATGCAGATTAGACAAAAGAAAAAAAAATTAATGATGAAAATAAAAAATTGCAACATTGTATCCATGTTCTCGCCAAAGAAGAGGAAGGAAGAAGAAATATCGCGTGGGTTTGATTTTACTTAAAAAAATTTAATTTTTCAATACTTGGTTGGTCAAATTGAATTAAAAAATCAAAGATTTTTTTAAAAATTGTTTTAAAATCGAATTAAAAAGTTTAAATTTAAATATAAAATAATATATATATATGTATATATATATATATAAGTATATAACTACCCACACATGTACATTAATTTAAATTTAAATATAAAATATAATTTAAAAAAATTAACAACCCACCCACGTATTATGCCTACAGGCTATTTCCCTTTTTTTAGGAACATATTTAATTACCCACCCACTTATTATGCAGAGCTATTGTTGTTTTAGGAACATATTTATTGAAAATAATTAATATTGTTTAATTAATATTATTCAAAACATTTATAAATTATATTGGATATTATTATTATTATTATTATATTAAATATAATTATTAATAAATTTTAGTGACCCATATATATATTATATTTTATATTAAGATTTAGACTTTTTAATTCAGTTATAAAATAATTTTAAAAAAATTAATTTGTCAATTCAATTTGACCAAGCAACTAGTGAGAATCAAAATTTTGAATTAATTTTATTTTATTAGGGGAAGTTAATTATCCAAACAAATTGACGCTATATATTAGGATTTTAGAAAAATTAAAATAATCTTTGATTTTTTAATTCAATTTGACCAATTGGGAAATTAATTTTTTTAAGTAAAATCAAACCCACGCAATATTTTCTTCTTCCTTCCTCTTCTTTGTCGAGAACATGCTGCAATTTTTTATTTTCATCATTAATTTTTTTTTTCTTTTGTCTGATCTGCATCTGCACATCTAAGGTATATTCTATGATTTTTTTTAATTTTTTTTCATTTCAACAACTAAATGTTGTTATACTTTCAGATAAAATATAGAATTTAGGTGAACGCCATTGGAGATGCCACCCATGGTGGCAGCATTGTTGGGTGAGGTGTCAGCAGGGATGGGGTCGTTGGAGTTGGCGCCCCTTTGGTGGGTCAAGGTAAGTGCGACATCTCAGATGGCGCCCATGCTTAAAATCGTAACACCTGATAAAACTACCATATTTTGTTAAATCAAAAAAATAAATACAATATTTAAAAAAAAAAAGCCTATTCGTCTCAGAAAAAATCAAATTTTTTTAGAAATGGCGGTGGTAAGATTTTGTCCCAAATTTTATTTAATTATTATATATATAAGTGTCTCTAGTTGTAAATATATTTCTAAGAAAAAAAAACCCTAATTGTAATAAATAAAAAATTATCTGTGAAATTTCATTAATTAACAACAAATTCAAATACATAAAAAAAAAAAGGTATGAGTTATACATTTGAATACAATTGCTCGCCTAGTATATTTAAAAAAAAAAAACAATTTTACAAAAGGGTTTACATTCTACTCCACAAAATTTGAATCCTTCTTCCATTCTTTATAATTCTGCACCCAATTTCAGCAATTCACATTTAAATCATTAAGTATTTTGACCACACAAAATTGATCCCACTGAAAATACTTCGATTTATTATCTTTCACAATCTAAGTAAATCTCTCCTCTTAACACTTTTTTTCCTGTCCAATTATCACCCTCCCACCAAAGTTAAATTCCCTGTTTTCCCCTGTGTTTTTTTTTTTCTAAAAAATTAACAAACCAGCTATATTGCCCAATTTCTACTCTTTTAAAAATCTCTTATATACTAATTCACTCTTTTCTCTATCTTTTGACTTTTAAGATCTAAAAATTGCATCAGATTCGTTGCCGGACATGATATTACTAGCTCAAATTTCATCAATTTAGCATACTTCATCCAAAAACCATTAGTTATGAAGTATTCAAAAAGTACATGTCTTATAGACTCTGATTACAAAAGATACATAAATTATTCACGTATGATGGTACAATTTATTTACGTTGAAGAATTTCTAATAATGGCAATCATTCCTTCAATACCTTCCAAATATGCACTTGTTCCTTAACAGGTATCCCCGCACTCTAAATCAATTGTATTCCTTTCTTTGTTCCTCAACTCCCCTTTGTTTCCTTGTCATTAGCCATGTGTATGCATTCTTCATATTATATATTCTAATTTTTGCCTTGTTTCATCTCCAAACATCTGGTTCTCCTTCTCATAGTGTAAACATGCTAATCACAACCACAAAATTGTTAAGCACTTCCAAATCTCTACTCGTTAGCTCCCTCATTTATTGTCAATTCCACCCCCCAACTTCTTCCTCTCTATTCCCCCATTTCTCTTACACTTGTTTCCTTTTCTACCATTCAACCTAAACAATCTAGTAAATCTCTTATTCAACACTTCTTCTCCAGCCCAATTACCCCTCCCCCCTTCCTCTATGTCCATTTCTAAAAAAATAAACAAACTAGCTATCTTGTCCAATCTCTACATTTTTTAAAATCTCTTCCCACCCCCACCTCACTTCTCTCCTTATCGTATCACCCCCTCCAACATCCCTTTCACCCTTCCAACCTGCCTCGACTTTACCACCCTTGCCCAAAATCTATCACTTTCATTAAAAAATCTTCATACCCATTTTTCAATTAAAAACAAATTGAAAATTTTGAGGTCATTTACATCTAATCCCACTCTGATTCGGGTTGAAAAATAGAGTGTCAGCTAATTAGTGGAGTTTTTAACTTCCAATCATCCCCTTCCCCCTCCCAAAGATTTTTTTTTGTAATAACTTAATTTCACTCAAAATATTTTTAGGCGCTGGGAATATCGATAGGTGGTATACTAGTAAAGACGCAAGCACTAATTTTTCATGTGTTAATCTCCCAATGAAAGAAATCGTCGGACCATCCATCTTTTTAGTTAATTTTTACATTTTGTACCACATAGAACCAAATGAAAGAAAGAGAGAATTAAAGAAATCCACACTTAAAACAATAAAGAAATTGCAAAAATAAAAAATATCACCTCTTAAGATTAGTAAGATCTACAACTTGAAGAAATAGTAAAAACTAGCTTCAATCCTTGAATTTCCACAGGGTCTTGATTAAAATGAGGTAAATAACTTAAATTTGTTATAATATATTGAAATAATATATTATATTAATAGATATAATATTAGGATTATAGTCCAGTGGGCTTTAGGCCCACAAGACTTAGGGTTAGATACTCTTATTTATACTGTATCGTGGCTTGGTCGCCCCAGACGTAATCACTACGTGACGAACTGGGTCAACACTGTGTCTTTTACTCTGCGTTTTCCTATCAAGATTAGAACACGTTATCAGTATGAGTCTCTACGAGAGATAATGATTCACGAGAGGATTCCTCCAGCACCCTCCGATCGAACCCCCAAATTCAATCTGCTTTTTGCGAAACAGAGACACTGTTTTTCAAAAATCTTTTTCGAACCCAGAATCTGTTTTCAAAAACAAAATCCTTGTTTTGATACCAACAACAATTTTTTTTTCCGAAATCTATACTCCTGTTTGCGAAAACGGAACCCACCTGTATCTGATATACAAAAAACCTTTTTTGTGAAATTTTTTCGAAAACCCTGGTTTTCACAGCTTTACTCTTTTTCGATCGAAAATGGAAACCAACCCAAATTTTTTTTCAAGCAAATATCGTTTTGAACATCAGAAACCCAGAAAACCAGATTTTTTTTTTAAAAATAAAATCAAACTCAGGTTTTTCAGAAACTTTTTGGTTTCCATCATCAAAACCAAAAATCACGAATTCCGATTCCAAAATCGATACTCAAAATCGATTTCCACAAAAACCAGAAATCAAATTCGAAACCTACCTGCAACAGCGGCCAAACGCGCCTGCGGCGGTGGCGTATCGCGCCCGCGACGGCAATTTCTCGCGCCTGAGGCTACGACTGCTCGCGACGGCGACAGTCACGCCAGCGACAGCGCTTCACATTTCGACCCATGCGACGGCGCCTCCGGCTCACAGTCGTGATGGCACCTCGTTCAGCCTCCTCCCGATCGAGAGTGACGGTGGATAAATCGGTGCAATAATGTCGTCAAACTGACCGCACGATTCACGGTGGCATGACGAAAACGGCGCCACTACCGGCGCCTGAACGGGCTGCGATTTCGTCGGCCACGACGAAGATTATCTCGCGATTTTTCCGTGATTTATTTGCCCTCACCTTATCTGAAATGATAATTGATTTGGTCAGTGTAGAGTCGTGTGTGCTACTCACATTCTGCAAACCCTAAATTGCCTTACTTTTGGGCCTCCTATTTCATTAGGCCTTATTTTTTAAGTTGGGCCAAATTTTGATTGATCTGGGTTAAGTCCAAATTCGAGGGCCATTGCCTTCTTATTTTTTTAAAATTTGGGCTATTCCTTTCTAACATTAAATTGGGCCGAAACCCTTTAATAAAAAAAAATTTATTAATATTAATATTCATTAAATAATTACTTAGGCCAATTTTTTTAATTAATTGATTGGGCATTTTATTTAGTTGATCCTAATTAATTTGGATCCTAACAATTATTTTTGGGCTCGATGTCCCATTAATAAAAATTCATAATGGTATTATGAAGCTCAAATCATCAATTTTTTTAAGAAGTCTTATCTAATAATTATTTTTGGGTTCAAGTCCCTTTAATAATTGTCTAACAAGTCATACACCCAATCCTTTATTAAATACACCCCTATTATTAATTTGTCATTGCATTGAACCTTAAGCCCTATTTCTTTTGCTACAAAACAATTATAAATTATAATTTATTAATTCTTTTCTTTGTAGCAACAAAAACGTCAAACATCACCAAACGCGAATTTGATGAACTGGCACTAGATGGCCACAATTATTTGACATGGGCTTTAGACGTTGAAATCCACCTAGCTTCAAAAGACTTATCCGACACCACCACTCAAGGGTGGAAATCCACTACTGCCCAAAAGGCACAAGCTCTAATTTTCTTAAGACATCATCTTCACAAAGATCTTAAGAACGACTACATCACTAAAAAAGATCCATCGATGTTGTGGAAATCCCTCCAGGATCGATTCCAACAACAACAAAATGTGATCCTCCCCGAAGCCAGACATGCTTGGACAACACTTCGTTTTCAAGACTTTAAGTCAGTGACGGAGTACAACTCCGCCGTACATCGCATAGTTTCGCAGCTCAAGTTGTGCGATGAACCGATCCCTGATGATCAGTTAATCGAGAAAACTCTTTCCACCTTCCACGCTAGTAATCTTGTACTCCAGCAACAGTACAGGGCCAAAGAGTATCAATCACACTCCGACCTCATTTCTGCACTTCTAGTTGCAGAAAAGCACAACCAATTGTTGATGAAAAATTACAATACTAGACCGGTTGGCTCACAAGCTGTGCCTGAAGCACATGCTACTCGGAGGAACTCTAGAGGCCGTAAACGTGGAAAAAGAAATGATGCGAGTGAGGAACGCGGTTCGACCCGAAGTCGATGCCGTGGTAGGGGAAAAGGTAGAGGTCGCAACAATTCACAATCTAGTGCAACTGAAAAGAATGCACCTCAAGACAAACCATCGAGCTCAGGTGCACAGAACAAGCAACTCTGTCACAAGTGTGGATGCGACTACCATTGACTCGCCAGTGTCGAACTCCGAAACATCTAGTGGAGTTATATCAATGCATGCTTAAGGACAAAAAGGGGAAAGCTCCTAAAGGTGAATCACACCACACCAACCTGCCCGATGCAGGCTTTGACATGGAGAAGGATGACCTTTTAGTGGGTGATACAATGACTGTAGACGCCTTTGGAGACAATGAGTGATCGACATCAACCTGCTATTTACTTGCTTTATTAGACTATTTTGATACTATTTGCTACTTGGTTTGACCAGCATGTTTGACTGGCTTTTACATTGACTATATTGCATGATACTTTTTATGGATTTTATTTATAAATGCTTATCGATGCTTTATTTTTACAGTCAAATCCAATTGTCGATCACTATTGTCTACAAAAATAATTTAATACGTTTTTGATTAAGTAGGACCTAAGTGACCCCTTGTGCGGCTGATCAATCAGCGTCTGTAATCTTGGCTCTCCTTAGCATTCCTCATATCTAAACGTATCTAAAACATACACTTAAGTGCTCATGGAGATTAATGTTTTGTACTTAGTAGATAGTGCTACTACACATACTATCTTAAAAGATATACAATTTTTCCAAACATTAACCGAAAAGAAAGGAAGTGTCACTACTATTTCCGATGATGACATACAAATCGTTGGCTCCGGAAGAGCCTCGATCATTCTACCTATGGGTACCGAATTAATAATCGAGAATGCTTTATTGTTTCAAAGACATTCGACAGAATGGCTATCACATTGAGACAAATACTGAGGACAATAGTGAATATCTGTTGATGACTCACTATTTAAATTGTCGTAAACACATCATCGAAAAACTTCCATCTTTCTCGTCTGGCTTGTATTACACATACATCAGACCCTCAAATCTCCATATAGCTCTTAATCTAAAATTTAATGATCCAAATTCTTTCAAATTATGGCATGAACGGTTAGGACATCCAGGACAAACTATGATGCGTCGGATTCTATGTAATTCATCTGGCCATAACATAACACACAACAGAATCCCTTCTGTTAATGAATACATATGTGATGCTTGCACAAAAGGTAAGCTAATAATTCGTCCTTCTAGTAGTAAAGTAAGAACTGAATATCCTAAATTCCTTGAGCGGATTCAAGGAGATATTTGTGGACCGATACACCCAGCATCTGGACCTTTTCAGTACTTTATGGTCCTAATAGATGCATCCACTCGATGGACTTATGTCACCATGCTATCCACTCGCAATACTACTTTTGCAAAGCTTATTGCACAGATTATCTTGTTGAGATCTCAATTCCCAGATCATCCTATTAAATCCATTTGTATGGATAATGCCGGTGAATTCACCTCTAAGGCATTCGATGATTTTTGCATGGCACTGGGAATCAAAGTGGAGCATTCGATCCCTCATGTTCATACTCAAAATGGTCTAGCTAAATCATTAATTAAACATCTTAAATTAATCGCTAGACCGCTACTACACAAAATGAACTTACATGTTTCATGTTGGGGGCATGCAATCTTACATGCATCATCACTAATCCAATTCCGACCAACTGCATATCATGAATATTCCCATATTCAACTCGTGCGTGGAAATGAACCTAACATTTCCCATCTGCGTACATTCGGTTGTGCAGTGTATGTTCCAATACCACCACCTAAGCGAACATCTATGGGCCCACGAAGGAAACTCGGTATTTACATCGGTTTTGTATCTCCCACAATACTTAAATACCTCGAGCCTTTAACTGGGGATCAGTTTACAGCCCGTTTCGCTGACTGCACATTCGATGAAGATCTATTTCCGGCCTTAGGGGGAGAGAAAAATACCAAAATTAATAAATGCCGTGAAATAACTTGGAACACAAAAGATCTTCAGTTCCTAGACCCACGCACAAATCAATCTGAACTTGAAGTTCAAAAGATAATAAATTTGCAATACTTAGCAAATAACCTGCCAGATGCATTCACTGATCATAAAGGAGTGACTAAGTCGCATATACCTGCGGTAAATGGGCCTCAAAGGGTACAACTCCCTTTGAAGACAAATGTTAATCCCCCCATGCGCTAGAAGCGTAAAGGAAACATTAACATAAGTGAACCGAATTCGCGTAAGTGTAAAGCTTGCAAACACACTATGTCACCCCTAAAATCTCCTGAAGAGATTCGTCCTGTAGACGAAACTCAGAGTCAAAATGCACGTGCAAAAGCAATCAATGACTCTGAGAATGCGGAATCATCAGACCGATACCCTTTGGGAAATGAAGAGGATCTGGTCGATGTAAACATTGAAGTTTCAACAAACTTCGTAAACACGGGAGAAACTTATAACAGAAATACAACTGTTGTCGACAACACATTTGCAGCCTTAATTGCCTTCACCATTTCTAATAATGATCTAGATCCTGAACCCAAAACTATATCCGAGTGCCGGAGGTGCTCTGATTGGGTGAAATGGGAAGCTGCAATAAAGGCAGAGCTATACTCGCTAAACAAACGAAATGTTTTCGGCTTCATCGTTCGTACCCCTAAAAATATAGTCCCTGTTGGATACAAGTGGGTATTTGTACGAAAGCGAAATGAGAACAATGAGATTGTGAGATACAAAGCGAGGTTAGTGGTTCAAGGGTTTTCACAGAGACCCGGTATTGATTTCGATCAAACATACTCTCCTGTTATGGATGCTATAATATTCCACTTCCTAATATCCCTGGCAGTTAAACTAAACTTAGAAATGCAGTTAATGGACGTAGTTACCGCATACTTATACGGATCATTAGATTCTGACATCTATATGAAAATCCCTGATGGATTAACTATTCCCCAAATGAGGAATAACGAACATCGTAGTATGTTCAGCATT
The DNA here is from genome assembly GCA_026898435.1 of Prunella vulgaris. Lineage (NCBI taxonomy): Eukaryota > Viridiplantae > Streptophyta > Magnoliopsida > Lamiales > Lamiaceae > Prunella > Prunella vulgaris. The sequence goes on from JAPKLY010000410.1 coordinate 387,695, forward strand.
AAGTTGCAACGCTCGTTATATGGCTTAAAATAGTCAGGTCGCATGTGGTATAATCGACTAAGCGAATTCCTCCTGAAGAAGGAATATGTAAATAACGAGGCTTTTCCTTGTGTCTTTACTAAGAAATCCCTTAATGGTTTTTGCATCATCTCGGTGTATGTGGATGATCTAAACATTATCGGAACAAGGAAAGAGATTGAAGAAGCAAGTTCAATCCTAAAAACTGAATTTGAAATGAAAACTTTGGGTAAAACCAAGTTCTGTCTCGGTCTGCAGATCGAGCATTTCCCTGAAGGAATACTGATACACCAATCAGCTTACCTAAAGAAAGTGTTGGAGAGATTCCACATGGATAAATCTCATCCTCTAAGCACTCCAATGGCTGTCCGTTCCCTTAATTTGGAAAAGGACCCATTTAGACCTAAAAAAGATACCGAAAAGCTATTGGGACCTGAAGTTCCATATCTAAGTGCAATTGGTGCACTGCTCTATCTTGCAAACTGCACTAGGCCTGATATTGCCTTTGCAGTCAATCTACTTGCAAGGTTCAGTGCATCCCCTACGAGGAGACATTGGAATGGTGTGAAACATATTTTACGATATCGTCAAGGTTCACAAGATCTTGGTCTTTTCTATCAGAGAAACCAAGACAACACACTTATAGGTTATGCTGATGCTGGTTATCTATCTGATCCCCATAATGCGAAATCGCAAACGGGTTATGTTTTCCTCTATGGTGGAACAACCATTTCATGGAGATCTGTCAAACAAACTTTGGTGACCACTTCGTCAAACCACTCAGAGATCATAGCTCTATACGAAACTGCACGAGAATGTGTGTGGTTAAAGTCCCTTATAAAACACATTCACGATTCGTGTGATATCCCTTCTATTGACTTAAGCCCATCAATTATCTATGAAGATAATGCTGCATGTATTGCACAAATGAGCAACGGCTATATCAAAGGGAACTTGACGAAACATATATCCCCAAAATTCTTTTATCCTCATGAACTCCAAAAGAGTGGTGTGATCACGATAAAACAAGTACGCTCAAGTGACAATCTAGCTGATTTGTTCACTAAATCCCTTCCCACATCGACTTTTGAAAAGTACGTACATGGAATCGGGATGCATCGACTTGGAAGGTTGTTATCTTCAGGGGGAGTATCAAATGCTAAACAATCATGATGATTGACTCCTCGAGGTCATTTATAATACTCCACTGGATAACACTTGCATTCTTCCTTGTCATATTATATCCAAGGGGGAGTGTTATAATATATTGAAATAATATATTATATTAATGGATATAATATTAGGATTATAGTCCAGTGAGCTTTAGGCCCACAAGACTTAGGGTTAGGTACTCTTATTTATACTGTATCGTTCCCTTGTATTATTGAATTTCACAATCTTGTAAACGGCAGTTCATATTATTATATCTCCTGGCTTGGTCGCCCCCAGACGTAGTCACTACGTGACGAACTAGGTCATCAATACTGTGTCTTTTACTTTACGCTTTCCTCTCAAGATTACAACAAAATTAAGCTAAAAATAATATAATTTAAGATACATTTTTATATGAAAATTGTTTATAATAAATCTATTATTAAAATTTTAAAAGTATTAGATATTTGATCATGAGTATTAAAAATATAATCAAGAGTATTAAAACTTATGATCAATAATATTATTTTTTTAATAAATTTTTTAATAGTAAGCAATATTATAAATCCTGTTCACATAAAATTATGTAGAATCAATAATATGTCGTTTATCAATAAATGATACTGTATTTGATACTCCCTTCGTCCCAGGGGTATTTGCACCCCTGTGATGACACACGGTTTAAGAAAAATATATTTTTTAAATAATGTAGTGGTGTATGGGTAAATGTGTGGAAAATTTTATGAGTGTGCACGTAAATCGATGTTTTTCTTTTAAGTAGTGTGTAAATTGGTGTGTGGAGGAAGTATTAATTAATAGATGAGAAATATTATTGTAAATATAATTGCTCCACGTGATTATTCACATAAATATTTATCCACATTCTTTACGTTATTTTCTAAGCACATGTACAAATTTCAACTTTTCATAATTGGTGTTTTGATGTGTCCATTAAAGTGAAATAACGTGTTTGAGACGCAAAAGATTATGGATCCCTTTCCCATTAGGTACATTAAGAAATTAGTACATACGTGGCACTAAAGATATTATTACAAGCCAAACAAAGGTAGGTTGGTTTCAATTGAGTTTCGACAGCTCACTTTTTGTTGAACGCCTACTTAACTAACGCCCCAACCAGTTAATTTGCTTTTAATCGCATAAATTTGAGTCAAAGGAAAAGAGCACTCACCTGGCCATTGGGCTCCTCACTTGAGTGAGTGACCTTGATTTAATTCTCATGGAACGAATATGAGTGATATAAGATTGACTTTAAGATATGAGTGTATGGAGAATTGTGAACTAAACTATTGCTTTAAATATAATTAGGATTTTTTTTTCCTTAAAATTGGCCTTTACACTACTTTTCCCCTAAAAAAAAAATTTATTTTGTTAAATATTAATTTTTATTTATAAATGAATTTTGCAATATTTTATAATTTTTTACATTAAAGCACATATAAATAAGTGGGTACAAATATCATATTTTTTTCGGATAAACACATCCTTCTAATAAAAAGAGAAGGATTTTGAATTTAATTTAACACAAATTAACTTATATTCCTTAAATAAATTGACTAATTCTAATAAAAAAATTAATCTAAATTTTGATTATAGTTAACAAGTTAAAAATCTGCGTCTAACAGGGGATTAAAGATCAGTTGTATATTTATCCTTTAAAAAATAAATTGTATATTAATTTGGATTTATTACATATAATGGCATTCTTTAGACCCAAAACATAATATATGGCTCAACTTTTTAAAAGTATCAAAGAGGGGCAATGTGTGTGCAAATAAGGGCTAAATTGTAATAATCTGACCAAATCTTCAACTGATCATTTCTGCAATTGAAGTACACCATTTCCAAACAAGAGACAACCTTCTTCATCTACTTTCCTAGGTAGTCCCTCATACATCATTTAAGAATTTAATTCCGTCAATTACCTAATGGGGTCTGAATTCAATTTCCGGCCACTCGCCCATTTTACAAATATTCCCCCCCTCTCTCTCTCAATAGGGTGGAGGCAGTGTAGGTGCCGATTCCGACGGAGATTGGGCATGGGGTAGAGGCGATTCCGACGGAGATGGGGCGATTTCGATGAAAGTTTCCACTTCGTCTTCTCCGGTGAATTTTAGTGGTTGTTTGTGATTCCGACGGGATGAGGCGATTTCTGAATCCGATGAAAGCTTCCACCACCGTTGGGATATTTTGAGCAAATTTTGAGGTATTAACGTTTGATCAATTTTTTGAGATATTTTGAGCAAATTTCTGATTCCGATGAAAGCTTCCACCACCGTTCGGTTTCCGGCGATATTTTGAGCAAATTTTCCGGCAGGGTAGTGGTTTAGTATATACAAAATAGAGTGCTCTATTTTTCCAGTAATGCATGTGTAAATTTCCTCTCGTGGAGTACTTAATTTTATATTGGAGTACTAATATAATATACTGGAGTACTAAAATTTTATATTAGAGTACTAATATAATATACTGGAGTACTAAAATTTGGAGTACTTAATTTTTGTTCTGGAATTTAACTTGTGTTAAATACATTTTTTCTCCTTAGGTTTCTTTCCAATTTGATACAATTATATCAAATAAAAGTATTGGCTGCTTTGGTAACATGGAATGCAATGATCGCGGGCTATGTTGAAAATGGTAGGGGAGAGGATGGTTTGAATCTTTTCATGAAAATGTTGGAGAACGGAATTCAGGGCAATCCATCAAGTTTAGTTGTGGTCACCCTTTTGAACGGAGTCGATATTCTTGCCGGAATCTCAGATATTGATTTCCGCATGGAGTGAAGAGGAAGGGTTAGTTTCTTACGGAGATGGTTTTAGTAAATCTTATAGATTGGGTAAATTTGAAATTTTACTACAATACACACAAGTCTAAAAAATATATAGCATATGTAATAGGTGTAGGTCTAAAAAGTTAACATCATGTCATACGAAAAAACTTACCTCTTGTAACATGGTCAGACAATTTAATTTAGCAAGATTTGGGGAAAAAGCCCCTTGTTGTAAGTTGGGGAAATTCAAGCCCCTGATTGTGTTTAGGTGTTTAGGAAAGCCCCTCATTGTTATTGACCCTATTAATTTCTAATTGAAATTTTATAAATTAACAATTTTATTATTGATACATATTTTTATATTTAATGTATCTTCAATTATTTATTGTACTTTTTTTAAAGAATATTCCATTGGATTTGTCATAATGCATTAACGAACTACAAGTGTATGTTAAAAGAAAATCATGCATATTTATTTGTAATAATTCTCATCCAAATAATAAAAAATAAAGAAAATGAATAGAAAAAATTATACACTTTAAAAAAAATGTTGAAAATTGCACATTTATTTCAAATTTATTATAATCTTAAAAGTAAGTGTAGTGTAATCTTACTAATGAGAAATATATGTGGCTAATTAATCTTACTTGATCACACAAACAATAATCTAAGAAATAATTTGTAATTGTTTTATGAGTTCGAGAGAGAGATTGTAGAGAGAGAATTTTTATAATGTTATTTCTTTTATTAGGATTTCAGATCCTTACAAATGAGGTGTTTACAAGTATTTATACCCTTTTGAGGGTGATGTGACATGTTTTCAGGCCACATGGCTCCTGGTGGTGACAAGTGTCCTCCACTTGTCACCTTCTTAGCCAATTGCCCCACTAACTCTAACCTAACCGACCTATGTACTCCTTGTAGGCTCTCTGGACATCTCTGTGTCTTCATCTCAGGGAGTGATGGTCGAGCATAGGAGCGAGCACACTAAACTTGGTCTCGTGACTTGGTGCCTCACCCCCTCCGAGTCGGGCGAGTAGGCTGGCGAGCAAGGCGGCGAGCACCTTGGGCTTGGCCTCGGGGTTTGACGCCTTGTCCCCTCCGAGTTGGGCGAGTAGGCTGGCGAGCAAGGCGGTGAGCAACGAGGCGAGCACCTTGGGCTTGGCCTCGGGGTTTGGCGCCTTGTCCCCTCCGAGCCAGGCGAGCAGGTTGGCGAGCAAGGTGGCGAGCAACGAGACGAGCACCTTGGGCTTGGCCTCGGGATTTGACGCCTTGTCACCTCTAGGTTTGGCGAGCAGGTCATCGAGCATTCTGGCGAGCAACATGTACTTAATCTCTTTCTAATCATTGGAGTTAATTTATTTTATCAACATTTGCCCCTCAGTATATGCTTTGATTTGATTCTTCTTTATCAGAGCATATGCTGGAATGATTCCCTGTGTTGGCGAGCAACTAGGCGAGCATCTTGGCGAGCAACATGGTGCTCGGCTTCGTGCTTGGCCCAAGTGCTCGACTTCTTGTTCGTTCTCCAGTCTGGGCTTTGAGGAGTCGTTTCGGACAACGAGGCATCTCCTCGTGTACTATGCCAATCAGTCACACGAAAAGACGCGCCCATTTAAAACTTTTTCAAATTCTTTGCAAAATAGCCCCCGAAATTTCTTCTTCCTTTTTCTTTTAACCCTAAGGTATAAATAGGCTTCTTCTTCATTTTTCATCTTCTTCTTCCTTTAATTATTCTCTGAAATTTCCGGCGGCCTAAGTCTTCAAGCTTTCCAGCGTTCTTTCTTCTTGTGTCTTCGTTGTGATTTGGGGGATTTTGATTCGAAGGTAGTTTCTCTTTCTCTTTCCTTTATTTCTCTTTTTGTATTATCCTTTTTTTAGTTGATTTTTAAATTCCCCTTTCTTGTGCTTGCTCGTCGGATTTTCCTTGGCCGTATTTGATCGGAATCTTGGTAGCGAAATTTCCAATCCATAGTTAGCACTTTCCTAGGACAAACTTCTTTTCTCTTCTTTTCTCGAACATGTCGTCGTCCTCAAGCCGCACTGTTTCTAACTGGAATCCGGGCAAATGACCGGTGGAGGAGGGTGTTCCAATCGCCGGCCTTTCTTCGGTACATCTGGCAGATTTTGATCCCGAGATCGTGGAGGTTGATCGGCCATTGGAAGAAGAGGCCAAGCAACTCGGCGAGCAGCTGGACGAGCAGCCTGGCGAGCAGGTAGTCGAGCAACCTGCTGCTCGCCCAGAAGGTGATGATCAGGAGGCCGTTGAGGTGCTCTCCAGTAGTGATGATGACGATGACTCTATCTCTGAGTGGTTTGAGTCCGTAGGCTTCCCGCAACCTCATTTGTCGGAGAGGTCCATCCCTGAAGGTATCGAGCAAGAGTTCGACTGGAGAGCGTATTATGAACGATACACTGGCGATTTCCCTACTCCTCCTCGACAATATCGAGATCTCAAAGAGGATGAACGTACCAACTTCAAGGCAAACACCGTGGAAAGTGTTATTGATGAGGATGACCTCGACAGCATCAGGAGAGAGTACCATATTCCTTGTGATGTGATGATGTATGCTCCTCGGAAAAATGAGAGGGCTAATTGTCCTCCGGAGGGACTAACGGCGATTAACATGCACACATTAGCCGCCGGAGTGACGTTGCCTCTCCATCCACTTATCGGACTTTTCCTGGAGACTACGGGTTTGGCTATTACACATCTTACACCCAATGCCTGGACGTACCTGATATCTATCTGCACGGTCTTTGCCTTGGAGAAGTATAAGGATCGCCTGACTCCGCAAGAGGTGAACTACACCCTCTGCCTCAGTAAGTGTTCCGAGGAAGGTCAAGGATACTATTATCTGAAGGCCCGGAGCGATATGAGGATCCTCGAAGGACTGCCCAACAAGGTGAAGCACTGGAAGGAGCAGTTCTTCTTCATCGGTGGAGATTGGCGTGCCCCGGACAATAATGAAGGACTTGGGGGACGCATCATGTCTCCTACTGAGTTTTGTGAGTTGCAGCGTAGGACTTGTTTGTACTTGAGATGTTATTTTGTCGATATCGTGTCTAACGTCTTGTTCTCTGTGTTGCAGGTTTGACTCCTCAGCGTTGGAAAAAGACAAGTCTTTCTGAGGAGTTCAAGTTCACTTGCATCCTTGTCTGCCGCCGGAACAAGAAGGATAGGACGTTCATATATCTGAACAAGCCCAGTTGCCGCATTACTTCGGGGTTGATCACAACTCCTCACCACCTACGAGCTCAAGTCGCTCGTCCCGTAGGTATGTTTGTCATTGTTCTATAGACTTTTCATTTATGTTTTGAGAAATTTTCCAACTCTTTTCATGTCTCTTTGATGTTTGCAGCCGCAGAAGTTATTATCACCATCCCTCCATCTTTCCAAGCGTTGAACCAACGATTTGGGATGGCACGAACCAAGAGAGACCTCCCTTCAGTTCTGTTAGCCGCCCAGAAGGCTGCTCAAGCAAAGAAGGGTGCAGGCACAGGGCCGAGCACTCGATCCGCTGCTCCTCCACGGGCTCATCGTGTCTAGGACCGTCAAGCTCCTAGTGGCTCTCCCAGTGGTGGTCGTCGCTTGCAGCGAGGCGATGGTTCACGCATCGAGCGTAAAGGTGAAGCTGCCAAGAGGGCAAGGACTACGAGAACCACGGGTTCCGGAGGCTCAGGTCGCGATGAGGTTTCAGAGCCTATACTCCCAGTCTCTGTCGGCACCTCTACTACCCCTGCGCCTATCCGTTCTGTAGGGCAGCTGTCGGACATCTCCTATCTTGGATGGGATCAAGACCGGGCAGCAGGGTAATATCTTTGTGCCTTAACACTTTTATAGTTATAAATTTTTCAAAATTTTTCTAAGTATTTTCTCGTATGCTCTTTTATGTAGGTATGATCCCTCTCGCTATCCTCAACGAATTGAGGCTGTGCATCAGTTTGCACTTGCCCGGCCTCCCAAGACTCTCAAAGAACTTCAGGGTCCCGTTCGAAGGGCCATTGAAGCTGCAACCCGTCACTGGACACAGCCTCAAGATGCCGTGGTGCAGCATCAGTCGGTGACGGACAACATCTGCACCGTTATGCAGCATTCAAGTGGCGCCCTCATCACAGCTCAGCGCGCGATCGAGCAGGTCCTGACTCTAGAGAAGTCCTATGTCGTGCTGAATGATACTATGAGGAAGGAGAGGGATGAGGCGAAGAAGAAGGTTGATGCCTCGGAAGCCAAAGCCAAAGTCATCTGACTTCGGTTTCGTCTATGCCTTTGCCAAGAATCTCCGTGCTTATCATCATGCCGTCGGTGAGAATGTGGACCCTTGGGAGGCCTTAAAGAAGGAGTTCACCGAGTTCCTCACTGATCGTCCTCTCAAGGACGGTTTGGTTGTCGACATCGGGGACCTCGAAGAGATGGGCGTCGATCTAAGTGTCGTGCCTCCTGGCCTTAGAATTGTTAGTGGGAGATATCCACCTATACAAATCGATGCTCAGGACGATGCGATGGTAGACACTGAGGGTCTATCTCCGATTGAGGTCCTCCCTGGTCTCTTTCCTCAGGGCGCTGACGAGCAGGCAGGCGAGCATGCCGGTGAGCATGTTGGCCAGAGCAGTGGGCAGGCGGGCACCCAGCCGGGCGAGCAGACTGGCGACCAGCCCGGCGAGCAGTGAAGAGTTGGAAATTTCTTTTTGCTTTTTACTTTTTTTTTTTTTTTGCTTCTTCGCCCTCGAAGGCGCCCCATATGTATTTGAACTCCTTTTGTCATCAATGAACATTTTGGTTTCCCTTCCATAGAACTTGTTTGTACTTGGTATTTTTCTTTATGTTTGTGTCCAAGTTATTTATTGCTCGTTTTTGTGTATGGTATTTTAATTGATTCGTCTTACTTTTCCTTTTACGGAATTGCGAATTTACACCTTTTATTTTTCATCTCTTCCGATGTAGACTTCTTGATCTGTAAGGACTCCCTTTTACTGGTATATCCATAGGGTTAGTCTCAATACCTTGCCTTTATTGGTGACTTGTAAGTCTTTTGAGCTTATAACTTGAGACATTCTTCAGTACGTCAATTTGTTAAGAACATTTAGACGTTCACACAAACTCTTCTTTGAAAGGAAACATCTTTTTATTCAACATAATGCGACTTTACAGACTTGACTCTTACTTGAACCGATCCCACTTGCCCCTATACATGTTGGGCAAGCAAGGTTTCAAAAGAAATTTTTTTACAAGTCTTTACTGGTAGAACTTCTTGAGGTGTGTTGCGTTCCAAGTGTATGACGAAGGGTTGCCTTGCATATCTTCCAAGTCGTACGTCCCATTTGGCCAACTATTTGTTATCTTGAACGGACCTTCCCATCTTGGACCAAATACTCCCGTTGGGACTGCTAGTATCCTTCTCATGACCAAATCACCAACTTTGAACTTTCTGTCTTTAACCTGCGAGTTGTAATATTTTTCCGCCCGTCGTTTATAGACCGCATTTCTTAGCTCCGCCGAAGTTCTTATCTCTTCAATCAAATCATTTTCAACTGCCATATCATCTTCGTTCGTTCCTTCGTCATATCTGATTATCCTCCACATCCGATGTTGAACTTCTACCGGAATGACTGTTTCAACTCCGAAAGCCATGGTGAATGGTGTCTCCCCGGTACTTGTTCTATAAGTCCATAGAACTTCCGGCAGCTCATCGGCCCAACTGCCCTTTCTTTCTTCCAATCGAATTTTAAGGATGTGTTTCAGGATCTTGTTCACGGCTTCGACTTGTCCATTCGACTGAGGATGATATGGGGTGGAATAATATTTCTTGATATCCCACGAAGTGCAGAAGTCCCTTAGCTTATTTCCATCAAACTGGCTTCCATTATCTGTGACGATCGACTGTGGCAACCCAAATCTGCACACCAAGTTTTTCCAAATGAAGCTTATCATTTTTTCTTGGGTTATGGTCGTTAAAGCTTCAGCCTCGGCCCACTTAGTGTAATAGTCCACGGCCACCACTACGAATTTTACTCCTCCTTTTCCGGGAGGGAATGGGATGATCAAGTCGATACCCCATTTAGCAAATGACCATGGACTATATACTGATTTCAATTCTTGCGCCGGGGTATGGATGCTTGGAGCAAACTGCTGACACTTCAAACACTTTTTAGCATATCTGATTGCATCTTTTCGAAGCGTTGGCCAGTAATATCCTTGCCTAATAGTCTTGTAAGCTAGAGCTTGCCCCCCGGCGTGGCTTCCACATATTCCTTCATGAATTTCTTCTAACACTTTCTGTCCTTCTTCCGGGGAAAGACATCTGAGTAACGGGAGCGAGATTCCTCTCTTGTACAACTTTCCTTCAACCATTGTGTATCTGGCAGCTTATTTCACAATTCGTCGTGCTTTCCACGGATCCCCCGGCTGCTCTCCATTGGTCAAGTATTTAATGATGGGTGTGCGCCAATCGTCAATCATTTGTTGGTTGTTCACCAGTTGTTGCCCCCTCTTCAACACTTGATTAACATAATCAAATGTTGAAGGATTAGTCAGTTTTGTGATTAAAACCTCCGAGATACTTGCTTCTCCGGTACTTGCAGCCAAACAAGCTAACGCATCCGCTTGTGTATTTTCTAGCCGGGGGATTTGCTCAATGTATACCTGGTCAAACTTGGATATCAGATGTGCCACGATCCTTTGATAGATGATCATTTGTCGATCTTTTGCTTCGTATTCACCTTGGACTTGAGATACTATGAGATGTGAATCTCCAAAAATTTGAAGTCTGGTTGCCCCCACAGCTAATGATAGTCTCAATCCTGCAATAAGTGCTTCGTATTCGACTTCGTTATTGGTGGCTAGGAAGTCGAACCTTATTGCTGAAGTGAATACTTGTTTGTCGGGACTCACTAAGACCATACCCGCACCTGCTGTGGAACTCGTTACGGAACCGTCTACGTAAAGGTGCCATGGATATATACGTCCCCTCATCGAATCTTGAGGGTAGGTTAGCTCTACTATAAAGTCTGCTAGAGTCTGCCCTTTGATCGCTGTTCGGGGAGCGTAGGTTATTCCATACTGGCTGACCTCTAGTGACCACTTTAGTAATCATCCGGCAGTGTCGGGTCTGTGTAAGATTTGTCTCAAGGGGAACATCATTAAGACTTCCACTTGGTGGTCAAAGAAGTAGGGCCGGAGTTTCCGTACGGTCATCACCAATGCGTATGCCAACTTCTCCATTGGGGAATACAGCAGCTCCCCCTCATGTAACACTTGGCTAACATAGTATATCGGCAAATATGTCTTGCCTTCCGCACGTACCAAGGCTGAGCTTATGGCCACCTCCGATGCTGCTAAGTACAAATATAACTTTTCTCCTGGGACGGGCTTCGACAAGATCTGGGGGTTGCTGAGATAGCTTTTTATATCTTCAAACGCCATTTAGCAAACATCAGTCCAGACATAGTTACTCTTCCCGGTCTTTTTGCATATACCTTTGCCTTTGATGGATTCAAAGAATGCCCTATTCTTGTCTCCGGATCTGGATATGAATATGTTCAACACCGCGAGACATCCTGTAAGTCTTTGAACAGCTGGTACATCCTTCGGTGGCCTCATCTCAAGAATGCATTTAACTTGTGAAGGGTTAACTTCTATCCCTCGTCGACTTACTAGATGTACCAAAAATTTTCCGGATTGCACCCCAAAACTACTCTTCTTAGGATTCAGCTTCATGTTATATGTCCTCATGATGTCGAACGCTTGTTTGAGGTGCTCTAAGTGGTCTTCCTTTCTAAGGCTCTTCACTACAATGTCATCAACGTAAACCTCCATCATGTCACCAATATGTTGGTCGAACATCTTGTTGACTAGCCTTTGATATGTGGCGCCAGCATTGATTAACCCAAAGGGCATCCTCTTCCAACAAAACAAGTTTTTGTTCGTGTAGAAGGCAGTATGTTCTTGATCATCGGGATGCATTGCAATTTGGTGGTACCCCGCAAAGGCATCCATAAACGTCATTATCTCGTGCCCTGCCGTATTGTCCACCAACTGGTCAATGTGAGGCAGTGGAAAGTTATCCTTGGGACATGCGGCATTGAGATTTGTAAAGTCTATACACAGCCTCCATGTTCCGTTTGACTTTTTGACTAGGACTGGGTTCGCCACCCATTGTGGGCATAACGCCTCTTGTATGAGCTTGTTATCTAACAGCTTCTTTACCTCACTAGTTAGTGCCTCATACTTATCAGGTTCGTACTTTTTTCTTTTCTGACGCACGAGGTCGATGTTGAGGCGATGACAAGCATACTCCACTGGTATGCCCGTCATATCTTCATGCGACCATGCGAAGACATCGAGGTTGGCACGTAGGAACTCCTCCATCTTGCTTCTATAAGGTTCTTCTAACTCTGACCCAATAAAAAGTTCCAAGTCCTTTTTATTGGGATCTACATGTATAGCCCTGAGCTCTTCGACTGGAGTGGCACGCCGCTTCTTATCCTTCCATCTCGGGTCATCAACGGGTCCTTCTAGATGCATGTCCATCTCTATTGGGACCGGTTCGTAACCCAATCGGGGCTCAATATCTTCTGGTGCATTTGACTGGTCTTCGGCACTGGTTGCTGGCCTATCATCTTGAACCTCCGTGTTATTTTCCACTTGCCCCCCGGTTTGTTGACCTTGTAGGGGTGTATCGTCTACCTCCATCTCCTCCGGCGTTTGATCAACTTCCATCATCTCGGTGTCGACAGAGATAGCATCTAAGATGTTGGGTTCATCAGGGGAATGTTGTGGTGTCTCCTCCTCATAGACCAACACCTGAGTGATAGGCTTCTTTAAGGTTAGCAGACATTCTCGCGCCTTCTTTTGGTCTCCCTTGACTGTGCCTGCACCCTTTGAACTTGGGAATTTGATACAATAGTAGTAATTAGAACATGCAGCTTTGAATTCTGAAATGAAAGGGCGGCCGAGGAACCCGTTATAGGTGGATAGTTGATCTACGACTAAAAAATCTAACAACCTAGTCATCCTCCTTTCCGGGTCCTCTAGCGCTACAAGTTCTACTGACAAACGTATTACACCTAGTGGGACGGTCACAGCCTCTCCGAATCCCACTATCTTATGATTACAGTCTTCTATGTAAGACTCGTAATCCCCTAATTGATCTAGTATCTTCTTGAAGAGGATGTTAGTGTAAACTCCAGTATCCACTAAGCAGTCGGTGTACCCTCGTATTCATGATATTTGCACTGATGACCAGGAAGTCGTTGTGCGGTGTAAGGATTCCTTCAAGGTCCGCTTGTGAGAAAACCAAGTCCACAGTTGGTTTCGCCGGCACCTTTGATCCGGATCCCGATTCTTGTACTTGATTGACCGCCCGGATATCTGCCTTCTTTTGTCTTTTCGATGCGGAACAGCCGTCAACCATTCCTCCGGCTGAGCCAATTTCCTCAAGCACCAGGATCTCATGATTTGGCTCTTGATGTGCGGGCAAGGCTGGCGGACCTCTTCGCACTTGCCTATTCGGGGCCCTTTCTGTTTCATCACTATCCTCATCATCTGAACCTCCTTATCTCGGCAGTCATTGTCTCTTCCCCGGAGCTTTTTTAACAAATTTCGCAAGTTTCCCATCTTCATAAAACTTCCACAGCTGTTTCAGAAGATTGTGATATTCACTGGTGAAATGTCCGATGCTTTGATGATAAGCGCATGACTTATTCGAGTTCAGCTTGCTTCTATCTTGCCTGATTCTTCGGGGAGCTGCAAGCATATCCTTGTCTTTCACAGCCGTGAAGACATGGTCGATTGTGGTAGCCAACACCTGATTGAGCTTTTCTTTGTATTCCACAGTATCTCCAAATGACTTCAAGTTCTTGGGAGCTTTATATCCACTGCCACTAGGTTTCTTGCCGTTCTTCTTCTCATCGATTTCCGTCCCCAACTGTTTTGCCATGGTCTCTTGCATTGCCACATATACACCGGCTTTATGGTGGAATTCGGCGTATGTACTAGGACAGGATAAATGCATTTCCTTCCATAGGTCCATTAAAAAACGCAGACCCGCCATAACGGCAACAACCTTGGTGTCATCACTGACTGATTCTCCTTCCAAAAGGATCTTGTCAAAGCGTTCAAGGTATTACTGATCGGTTTCCTCAGCTCCTTGTGAAATGTTGGCCAGTCGATGTTTTTGTGTCAGGTAGGTACCGAACCCTGAGAAATGGGACAGGAACTCTCGGGTCAATTGGCCAAACGATTGAATAGACCCGGGCGCCAATGCGGAGAACCATCTATGAGCGCGGTCTCCTAAGGTCAGAGGAAAGTTCCTGCATTGCGTAGCGTCCTTGGGGTCTGATTCACCTTCATACAGTACCAAGGACGGGAATTGTATTTTCTTCTATATCGAAGCTGTAAGGATGGTCGTGGATAGTGGTGAAATGGGGAGAGAGGTGTATGTCTCGACTAGGGTTGCAAACGAATCGAATCAAAGCGAATAATACTATATTCGATTCAGTATTCGTGAAACTATTCAAATATTCGTATTCGTATTCGAAATACATTCGAATAATAAATAAAATTCGTATTCAATTCGATATTAATATTCAAATTATTCAATTCGATTCGAATATTCGATTCGATTTTTTCAAAATCTATTATATAACATATTATTTGATTCAACTCAAAAATATTTGATCCGATTCGTAATTATTCACTTCGATTCGATTCGAAACTATTCAATTCGTTTCGAATTTTTGTAAAGAAATCTATAAAGTAATATTTTAAATAATATAGAGCAAAATTCAATAAAATTACCTAATAAATTCCAAATAATAATATTCAAACTCCAACCCACCATTTCAAACTCCCAATACAAGCCACTAATTTAAAAGTTTACATAGCATAAACAATAGTTATCAAAATAACAATTCAGGAAAGTGATTAGCAAATTAGTATTTCAATCTTCCTTGCTATCAAATCAATTTTTCAATCTTCCACGGCTTCGGTTTAAAATATGACTTCAAGGGGCTCTTCTTGTTCCTAAACAAAAATATATATAAATTAAAAATAAATTTATTTATGCATACATTCATTCAACACAAAGTAACAACAAAGGCACAAGCATCATATCTCCAAATTTAATTAATGATGAGAACAGTCACTACCTCAACAGTAAAACCGTGACCTGCACTTTCTTCCCAGCGAGTGAACAGTCAACTTTAAACCATCGTATCTGAATTCAATTTTGTTATTTTTTTGTCCAGAACGCCTAATTTTTAGTCACAAAATCATAATAAAATATAATTATATTCAATTATACCTTCAGTTGACAGCGTGGCGTGGCCGTGGACGGCAGGGGGTGCGTCGAGTGTGGCAGCGCGGAGGCGAGGCTGCGACTGTGTCTGATGTAGCGCACAGGCGTGGCCGACGCCGGTGTGGGAGGAGGCGGCGGTTGAGGTGGAGGAGACAGCGATGCCTGGCCGCTGAAAATCCGTGGTAATGACTGAGGAATAGAACAAGACTACAAGGGACGGCAGGGGGTGCGTCGCATGTGGCAGCGCAGAGGCGAGGCTG
This sequence comes from Prunella vulgaris, assembly GCA_026898435.1. Taxonomy (NCBI): domain Eukaryota; kingdom Viridiplantae; phylum Streptophyta; class Magnoliopsida; order Lamiales; family Lamiaceae; genus Prunella; species Prunella vulgaris. Next base: position 403,210 of record JAPKLY010000410.1, read on the forward strand.
CGACTGTGTCTGATGTAGAGCACAAGCGTGGCGGGTGGCGGCGTGGGAGGAGTCGGCGGTTGAGGTGGAGGAGATAGCGATGCCGCTGAAAATCCGTGGTAATGACTGAGGAATAGAACAAGACTACCAGAGTATGAGAACTAAGGTTTCAGAATGTTTGGGCCCTACATAACTTAAATGTTTGTTGGGCCTGGATAACTTAAATGTTTGTTGGTCTAAAATTTGGGCTTTAAACTTAAAATAATATGAATGTTTTGGATCATATATTTCATGATATTATATTATATATATATATATATATTAATATTATATATAATAAATATTTAATCGAATAACAGTGAATATCGAATCGAATATCATGATTTTTTATTTGTATTTGATTATTAATCGAATCGAATAGAATATTTTTATTCGAATTCAAATCACAAAATTACGAATACGAATATCAAAATTCGAATATGAATACCAAACCGAACCAAAATTATTTGATTCGTTTGCAACCCTAGTCTTGACCTTCTCCTTGGTAGCCACCTGTTCTCGCAAGTCCTCCACGGCTTTCTTCAACTTCTCAGTCTCTGCAAATGATGATCCGTGGGATGATCCCCCTCCTCGAGGCTGTTCCGGGTGCACCTCATACTGACGTGTTGTCCCTGGCAGTCCCTCACTTCGGGCGACCTCCCGGTGTGGACGTTGAAGGTTACTTGCCATGTTAGGTCCCAACCTCTCTGACACCTTTCTCCTCAACCAATTTTGAACGGGCCTACGTTGATGCCTTGCATCAGACTCGCAGGGTTCTTGACGCTATGAGTATCCGGACCTTCCACCCTCGGAGTGATGGCTTAACTCATTCTGCACGTCCCCCTGATAACCCTCATGCTGTCTGGGTTGCTCGCCCAGCTGGTCGCCCAGCTGCTCGCTGGTCTGATCGTCTGGGTTGGGGTCCCAGGCAATCGCACATTTTCTGTTTACCTTTTGAATTTTCAGGGGCGACTCGGCCACTACTTGCCTCTTCCTCCTGGGCGTGGTAACTCGTCCTCGTCTCATGCCTTGTCTCTGTCGGGGCCGCTTGTATCACAGATTGACGAGCCACCACCATCTGTTGCCTTTACATTTGTTTAAGCGTGGCCATCACCCTCTCAATGTCCTCCGGGGTTTTGACCATCGACTCGATGGTAACCTCGATTTGCGGACCAACTGGAGCTGCAGGTAACACCGGGACCCGGGTCAATTCAGCTTGTCTTCGTCCCGTGGGCTTTTTCCCCTTCCACCTTCGACTCGTCGAAGTGGTGCAGGATTCGTCATTGGAAACTTCGTACATTTGTCTCGTCATTTTTGGTAGAAATTGTGTTCGGAAAATAAATCCTTGAAGGAATTCTTTTCTAGTTCGTATTCTCGAGGATAACAAGTTTTCTCAAAAACACCTACAGTTGAAGATATTCCTATCGTTCTTCACACAATTTACCAAGTTTGGAGTATTGTTCTTGAGGATTTGAAGAGATTACTCGAATTCTTCAATCGACGGAGGTTCGGACCCTCCTTCTAGCGCCAAATTGTAGTGTAATCTTACTAATGAGAAATATATGTGGCTAATTAATCTTACTTGATCACACAAACAATAATCTAAGAAATAATTTGTAGCTATTTTATGAGTTCGAGAGAGAGATTGTAGAGAGAGAATTTTTATAATGTTGTTTCTTGTATTAGGATTTCAGATCCTTACAAATGAGGTGTTTACAAGTATTTATACCCTTTTGAGGGTGATGTGGCATGTTTTCAACCCACATGGCTCCTGGTGGTGACAAGTGTCCTCCACTTGTCACCTTCTTAGCCAATTGCCCCACTAACCCTAACCTAACCGACCTATGTACTCCTTGTAGGCTCTCTGGACATCTCTGTGTCTTCATCTCAGGGAGTGATGGTCGAGCATAGGAGCGAGCAACAAGGCGAGCAGTGGGGCAAGCACACACTAAACTTGGTCTCGTGACTTGGTGCCTCACCCCCTCCGAGTCGGGCGAGTAGGCTGGCGAGCAAGGCGGCGAGCACCTTGGGCTTGGCCTCGGGGTTTGACGCCTTGTCCCCTCCGAGTCGGGCCAGCAGGCTGGCGAGCAAGGCAGCGAGCAACGAGGCGAGCACCTTGGGCTTGGCCTCGGGGTTTGACGCCTTGTCCCCTCCGAGTCGGGCGACCAGGCTGGCGAGCAAGGCGGCGAGCAACGAGGCGAGCACCTTGGGCTTGGCCTCGGGGTTTGATGCCTTGTCACCTCCAGGTTTGGTGAGCAGGTCAGCAAGCATTCTGGCGAGCAACATGTACTTAATCTCTTTCTAATCATTGGAGTTAATTTCTTTTATCAACATTAAGACCTAAATTTTAAAAATTCTTCTATTAATATAAAATATTGTATACTAAGACTTAATAGTATCGCATTCAAGGAATAAATACAATATAATCTAATTAATTTTTTTCAAACGGTCGAATGATATAATATAATGCTCCGAGCTAATTAATAATAGGTATTTATATAATGAATTTAAAAATTAAAAAATCATACTATGCGCCACTCAAACCACTTGAAAATATAGCTGAAAATAATAAGAATTAACCAATCGATTTTCACGGACAAAATAAAATGTTAAAAAAGGTCATAACAGAAAAATAATTTTCGATCTTGCAAATTATATTTCGAGAGCATTCTCTATTAATAAGTTTAGCAACCTTTGCATCCAGCATTCAAAAGAATTTACCACATTATCAATTTGAAACAGCCAAAGACAACTATATATATATATGAATACAAACATATAATATGACATATATTAACTCATGTCAACTATTTTTAAAGCTTATTAAGTAATTGAATTAAAATTTCAAATAAATTTTTTAAATGAAGTGTGTGCTTATCCTAAAAAATATAATTTAAGGGCCTATTTAAAAAAAAAAAAAGTTATACCTAAAACAATAATTCAAAATGAAATTGGTATTAATAATTTTTATATTGAAGTTGATTTGCAATTAATATTTTTTTATTAGAATAACTAATTAATAGTTTTACCCAATTAATATTCTTCAATTTATACTTTTAACGAAATAATTATTACTCCACAATATTCTTCAAAATTAATAACCTTTTGTAAATATAGTTATTTATTGAAATGATACTTTTAAAATAAGTTTCAAATTTAAATTTATTCATACAATAATTTGTCATATTGAAAATAATTCTTATGCCATTACCTACGCTATCAAGTTAAGTTTATTTACTATCATTTAATCTTTAAATTGCAAAGAAAGATGTTATATGTAAATATATGTTGAGTTTGAATACTGAGATCTAGTCAGGAATCCTGATCCTAAAGTTTTAGATCTGGAGGAAAATTCTTGAGGTGTCATCCTGAGCCTCATAGAAATTGGTCCTGAGTCTGAGTGAAGGTTTCATCCTGAGTTTGAGTGTTCAGATCAGTGAAGGCACTTGTACTGAAGACTCTGTATACCTGAAGACGCTATCCTGAGAAGATTGTCCTGAGCTAAAATCACCTACTTCCTGAGTCACTCATCCTGAAGCATATCCTGAGCTGACAACAGAGTATGGCGAAGGCGATTTCGACTGAGTGATAAAGTCGGTTATTTTGGACGCCCGAACAGTTATTCTAGGCTGTTATAACCATACATATTCATTGATTAGTTAATAACTTAAAGGCGGTTAAAGGATAGATCTATAAATATGTATTCATTTCAGTGAATTAAGTGATTGTGAGAGTTGACATTCAAAAGCTTTAAGAGAGAAAGTTTGTATTCTGTAAACATTATTCATCTATTAGTGAAGTGAAGAAACCCCATCCGTGGACGTAGATCAATTTGATCGAACCACGTAAATTCTCTGTTGATTGTGTTCTTGGGAGTTCTTCACAATTGTTCTGATTACTTAAAGTCTTGTTGAGGTCGATTATTCTGATTGATTATTTCACAACAAGTGGCGCCGTCTGTGGGAAGGAGGAAGAATCGACTGGGTTAATCATCAATCATGGCATTTACCAATTTGGATTTTTTTTAGAAATTCACTGGAGCCCGATTTTGGTTTGTAGAAGATCAAGATGAAGACTCTCTTGACTCATCATGGGCTAGCCAATGCCCTGAAGCCTGAAGATCAATGGTCATCTACTTCGTCAGAAAATCCAAACAAGAAACAGGAGATTTTAGAGAAAGCTCATATCACAATTATCCCGTGTTTGGGGGATAAACCTCTGAGGGAGGTATGCAAGGAGAAGACTGCCATTGGTGTTTGGAGTAAGCTAGAGAAGGTGTATCAGACCAAGTCTGTCACCAACAAGTTGTTCATGAAGCAGAAACTGATTTCCTTCAGGATGAATGAAGAGAAGGAGTTGATTGAACAACTTGAGGAATTTAACAAGGCAGCTGATGATCTTGAGAATGTGGGAGTGGAAATTGATGATGGTGATAAGGCTTTGATGCTCTTGAATTCTTTGCCTAAATCCTTTGAGAATTTTAAAGATACTTTATTATTCGGAAGGCATGATCAATTGTTCCTTGATGATATTCTGGCTGCGCTCAAAATGAAGTCCCTGCAGTTACAAGTTAACAAGAAAAGCTCAGTGCAGGCTGAAGGCCTGAATGTCAGGTTCAAGAAGGGCAAGAAAGAGTTTCAGAACAAGAAGAAGAAGAACACAAAGGGGTCAAAATCTGGTGATTTTATTGAGATGAGGAAATGTTTTGCTTGCCACAAAACTGGTCATCTCAAGTAAAATTGCCCTGACAGAAATAAGAATCAAGGGGAAGAACATAAGGTTGATATAACTGTTGTTGCTGAAGAAGGGTATGGTAGTACTGAGGTGTTGACAGTTACTAACCTAAAGCTGAATGATGAATGGGTACTAGACTCAGGATGTTCATTCCATATGTGCTCGGATGAATCATTATTCAGGGAGTTGAGGAAGTTTGATGGAGGCTCAGTAGTTTTGGGCAATAATCAAACGTGTAAAGTGAAGGGGAGTGGTTCTGTCAGGTTGAAGCTACATGATGGAGTATATAGGATACTCTCAAATGTGAGGCTGATGCCAGAACTGAAGATAAATCTGATCTCCCTAGGTTCACTTATCAACTGGGTTATGAGTTCAACACAAAGGATGGGTGCATCCTGATCACAAACGGCAATAAGGTATACTTGAAAGGCAAGAAAGTCAATGGATTGTATATCTTGATTGGAAGCACTTCTTCTGGGTCAGCAAACAATGTTATGGACAGCATTGAGACTATGATATGGCATAAGAGATTAGGCCATATTGGAGAAAGGGGGCTCCAAGAACTTTCTAAGCAGAAGGCATTTGGAGATGTAAAGGTACTGAAGATGGATTTTTGTGATCATTGTGTCCTGGGTAAATCCAAGAAAATTTCATTTTCAAAGGGTAAGAAAACTATTGATGCACCTCTGAATTATGTTCATTCTGATATCTGGGGACCAGCTAAGGTGGAGACTCACGGAGGTGGAAGATACTTCATGACAGTCATTGATGATTTCAGCAGGAAAGTATGGATATACTTACTGAAGCAGAACATTAAGGCCTTAGCAAAGTTCAGAGACTGGGTCAGTGAACAAAAAAATAAAAGAGAAAGATTCATTAAACATCTCTAGACTGATAATGGATTGGAGTATGTATCAGAGGAGTTTAACAATTTCTGCAAAGAAAGGGGAATCACTAGACACAAGACAGCTCCTGCAAATCCTCAGCAAAATGGCATGGCTAAGAGGATGAATAGGACAATCCTGAAAAAGGTCAGGAGTATGTTGTCAAATGCAAAGCTACCCAAGGTATTTTTGGGGGAGGCAGTCAGTACAGCTTGTTATCTCATTAACAAATCACCATCATCAGCTATTGAGTTCAGGGCACCTGATGAGGAGTGGTATGGAAGGATCACTTATTACAACAACCTGAAGGTCTTTGGATGCTCAGCTTTTGCCCATATCAGGCAGGACAAGCTGGAACCTAGAGCACTGAGATGTATCTTTATTGGTTATCCAAATGGAGTAAAAGGATACAAGTTATGGTGTCTGGAACCTGGTCACAAAAGGTGTATTGTCAGTAGGGATGTGACTTTCAATGAGAAAGTCATGGGATACAATCAGCCCATAATCACTCAGGACTCGGATGGTATTATTTCAGAAGATGGATTTCAGGTTGAGGTGGAGAATCCTGACAAGAACTCAGGACAAGCAGGCACTGAGTTAGGTGAAAACTCAGGAAGGACTCAAGATGAGTCTGAGGAAAGTGATACTGATGAACATTCTGACCACTCAGTTTCAGATACTGAAGGCCAAGATCTCAGGAATTATAGTCTAGCAAGAGACAGACACAGGAGAAGCATACATCCTCCGACTAGATTCGGTCAAGCTGACATGGTGTCCTATGCCCTGATAACTGCTGAAGAGGCGGAGTATCAAGAACCTCAAAGTTATGCTGAAGTTATGTCAGGAAAAGATAAAGTGAGATGGATATTGGCAATGACTGAGGAACTTCAGTTATTAGAGAAGAACAACACTTGGACACTAGTGAACAAGGTTCAGGGATAGAAGGTAGTCAGTTCCAAGTGGATCTTCAAGAAGAAATCTGAAATGGGGTCAGGAGGAAAAGAGAAACTGAGATACAAGGCATGACATGTGGCTAGAGGTTTCACTCAGAGATAGGGGATAGATTTCAATGAGGTATTTTTACCAGTTGTTAAACACTGTTCAATCAGAATTCTATTGTCAAATGTAGCTCAGGAGGACCTAGAGCTTCAACAACTAGATGTCAAGACAGCCTTTCTACATGGAGATCTGGAAGAAACGATACACATGCAACAACCTGAAGGTTTTATTCTACCAGGAAATCAGGAGAAGGTGTGTCTACTGAAGAAATCATTGTATGGGCTGAAGCAAAGTCCTAGGCAGTGGTATAAGAAGTTTGATAGTTTCATGATCTCTATAGGCTTTACTAAATGCAGGTATGATAGTTGTGTCTATCTTGAAAGACAAGGGAAGAAAGTACTCACATATCTGCTGCTCTATGTGAATGACATGTTGGTTGCAAGCAAGAGTCCTGAAAGAATTCAGAGGTTAAAAGTAAAACTGAGTAGCACATTTGACATGAAGGATCTGGGAAGTGCGAAGAGGATACTGGGCATGGAAATTATCAGAGATAAGGACAAAGGAAGGTTGTTCTTAACCCAGAAGGATTAAATCCTGAAGATAATCAGGAGATTCAACATGCATGAATCTAGGATTGTATCTACTCCCCTTGGTCAACAGTTAAGACTGACATCAGATCAGTGTCCAAAGTCAGAAGAAGAGAAGGCACAAATGAGTAAAATTCCTTACTCAAATGGAATTGGTAGCATAATGAATGCTATGGTGTGCAGCAGACCAGATTTAGCATATTCAGTCAGTGTGGTCAATAGATTTATGTCAAATCCGGGAAAGACACACTGTGAGACTTTTAAGTGGGTCATGAGATACTTAAAAGGAACTGAAAATCTGGGGTTACTCTTTGAGAAGACTAAGGATAACACACAACCTCTACAAGGATATGTGGACTCAGATTATGCTGGAAGCATTGATACAAGGAAATCCTTAACAGGATATGTGTTCACATTATATGGTACAACAATCAGTTGGAGAGCAATACTCCAGTCAGTAGTGGCACTCTCAACTACTGAGGATGAATATATTGCAATGACTGAAGCAGTAAAGGGAGCGATGTGGCTCAAGGGTATGATTAAAGAATTTGGAATCAGGCAGAAGGAAGTTGCAGTTCAGTGTGATAACCAAAGCACAATTCATCTGGTCAAACATCAGGTCTTTCATTAAAGATCCAAGCATATTGATGTAAGGCTTCATTTTGTGAGAGATGTGGTGGAGAAGAAAGTAATTTCAGTGCAGAAGGTTTCTACTGAGGACAATGCAGCAGATATATTGACTAAGGTCTTACATAATTGCAAATTCAGATATTGTTTGGAGCTGATAAAGCTACAGTCATGGGATGTACCATGAGTTATGTCCTGAGGTGGGGTGTGGAATGGGGGAAACTCACTTACTTTAAGGTGGAAAATTGTTATTTGTAAAGATATGCTGAGTTTGAATACTGAAATCTAGTCAGGAATCCTGTTCCTGAAGTTTTGGATCCGGAGGAAAATTCCTGAGGTGTCGTCCTGAGCCTGACAGAAACTGGTCCTGAGCCTGAGTGAAGGTTTCATCCTGAGTTTGAGTGTTCAGATCAGTGAAGGCACTTGTACTGAAGACTCAGTATACCTGAAGGCTCTATCCTGAGAAGATTGTCCTGAGCTAAAATCACCTACTTCCTGAGCTGACAACAGAGTATGGCGAAGGCGATTTCGACTGAGTGATAAAGTCGGTTATTTTGGACAGCTGGCGGAACAATCCTATTGGACGCTCGAACAGTTATTCTGGGCACTTATAACCATACGTATTCATTGATTGGTTAATAACTTAAAGGCGGTTAAAAGATAGATCTATAAATACGTATTCATTTCAGTGAATTAAGTGATTGTGAGAGTTGACATTCAAAAGTTTTAAGAGAGAAAGCTTGTATTCTGTAAACATTATTCATCTATTAGTGAAGTGAGGAAACTTCATCCGTGGACGTAGAGCAATTTGATCGAACCACGTAAATTCTCTGTTCTTTGATTTCTTTATTTTTCTGTTGAGTGTGTTCTTGGGAGTTCTTCACAATTGTTCTGATTACTTGAAGTCTTGTTGAAGTCGATTATTCCGATTGATTATTTCACAACAAAAGATAAATGTGAAAAACTTATAAAAAATTAACATGCAAAAACAGACTCTAAATGAGTGTGCAAATATTTTAAAAGTTACACTTACACTTTTTATAATAAACCTAAAAGATTGTCCCTCACTGTAATAGTCCCAGAAAGAAATACAAAGAGTAATAAAATCGATTTTGCTAATAACAGTTCTGATCAATCACCTAGATGAATTACAAAAACGTTTTCTTTTCAATTTCCCCGTAATTTTAGTTTTTACCCCTTTTTAAAGAATTTTTAACTATTATTTCCAAATTATTCTTACATTTCGAGAAATTTTGTAAATAGTCTTACTTTCTCTATTTTTCGGTTGAATACAAATTATACATCATGTAAAGCACTATTACTTCTAAAGTAAAATTTATATTATTTAAATAATATAAAAAATCATATAATTTTATAATATTTAAATTTAAAAATATTATAAAAGTGAAATTATAGAGCTTTTTATATTAAGGCTGCGTTTGGTACCTAATATATAGGTGAGATATGCCATTTCTCTTAATGTTAGTAACAACTTTGGTAGCATGTATATCATACCTCCGACCCGGTGAACAGTTCTGGGTCGGTAGTTCTTCTACCTATTTTAATGTTGATTTCCACTATTTAACGTGTAGTACAAATCCTACTCTGAGGGTGATATTACATATATTTCTATAACAGTAAGTGAGATAAGATGTTAGGGCTCAATTGCTCCCAATCACAACCGCCTTCGCGCCGCACGTCTATCGGAATCGTCCACCGCTCCTCTTAGCCGTGCACTGCCTCCGTCTCTGCAACCCGCCGACCCAATCTCGCCGTACAAAACCGCCATCTCTGAAATTCCTCGAAACCGCCCAGCACTCAGTCCATCAAGGCTGTGGTCGGCTGATTGGATTTCCGGCGAATGGTCGTGGCGGCGTTTGGCAGTGTAGAGATGAGGCGACTGTTGCGGCGTTCCGGCGTCTGGTTTGAGGCGACGGTTTCGCGAGTGTGAGCGAACGGCGGTGAGATGCGGTGGTGTGGCTTCTGATCTCAGCAGGGTTTTGTTGATGCTGAATTGGATTTGATGAATTTTCGTCAAGGTTTTATTTGGGGGTTTGCTTATGGGGGTTCATATATATTTGATTTGGGGATTTTCTTACATGGCTTTGGAAGAGATTGAATTGGAATAGATCAGCCTCTCCATTGTTAAGGAATTAGCAGGCGTAAATGATTTTAATTGGGGGAAGATAATTGGGGAAGAAGACTGACTGAAAATTGGGGAAGATGAAATGGAAATTTGTTTCTTCAGTGTTCTTGTTTTTTTTGTTTTTTCTGTCTTCTTTTTTTTTTTTTTTTCTGGAAGTATGAATTGAGAAAATTGAGGAAGATGAATTGGGAAAATTAGCAACTCATGATACCTGCAATGTTGGTTCTTCTTGTTTATGCAATATTAGCTTTTTTTTTTAAATATATGAAGGATGCACATAAGGTGTTCGATGATATGTTTGATGAAATCTGCTCTTGGAACAAAACATTCCTCACAGTTATATTGACAATGAGTTTCATATTTGAACATTGGGCATTTTGACATTTTGATTGATATTGGGTATAAATTGATTCTCTGAATTATGTGTTAACACCAATTTTGATTAATTTGCTTTGATGTTGGGTGCAATAATCAAGCTCTAATTTTAAGTTTTGGAAAGTATGAAGATGCCCTAAATGTGTTCGATGATATGCCTGAGAAAAATATATGGATTTGAATATGTAGGCATACATGTGGGAAGAAGTGTAGTCATTCAAATATTTTCTGCTCAAATATTAACACAAATATTTCATACCAAACACCAATAAAAAAAATTAGATCATTAAAAATAAATAATAAATCATAACAACTACACTCTACCAAACAAAGATATAAAAATAATCTACTTTTAAGTATTTACTACCAAACATTAAGATTTAATACAAATCTCACACTTAATAATTGAAATCTCACCACTACGTGCTATTTTTTTATACTCTACCAAACGCAGCCTAAGGGTGGACAAGGGGAGTAATACTTTCTATTTATAAAGTGTTCAATTTTTTTGGAAAATTACAAAATGATTCACAAAATAACACTAATTACAAATTAATTTTGTGCAGAAAAAAAATTACTCTTTTGTGTAAATATTGTGAACTAATTTGTAAATATAATCAACTTTTTAAAAAAAATATGCAAATGCCCCAAAATTTTTCTCATCCTACTATGGAGATATATATATATATATATATATATATATTTAATCAATTTTATTTTATAAATTAATCGACATAAGAACAAGAGATATCAAAGTCTTCCAGAATAGCTAAAAATTTGAATAAAGAATAAGAATTAAAGTAAAAAAATTGATAATTCTATGAATAAAATGAAATTCCTATTTTTAAGCAATTATATAATTCTACAAGTTACAAGGTACTGAAAAAAAGAAACACTTTACAATTTTGACTTTCTTATGTCTGTGTGTTGACATAAAATTAAAATAATTTTGGGAAAATATACATTTTTGTCCAATAAATCTTGTTGACTTTGTTTTCGTCCTTTTAAGTTTTGAATTTTTGTTTTTATTCTTTAACTTAACAAAAATATTATTTTCGTCCTCTTAAGTTTTGAATTTTTGTTTTCGTCCTTTAACTTACCAAAAATAATGGTTTTCATCCTCCAACCGCCTATAACTAGCCACACAACCTGTAATACACACGTAGATCAATTTTTTTAAGTGAAATACTGACGTGGGGGTATTTAGAGGGAATTAGGTCTTGATGGATAAAATACAGGATTAACCGTAAATTCTCTCTCAAATCAAAACCCTAGTCGATCAAATCTAGGCATGGGGGCTTGAGAGAATTAGGGAAAAATGGAACAAAGATCCCCAAATCAAAACATCCAAAAGCCTAAATTCTTTTGAGCGAATACTCACTGTATGAAAAGGAAGAGGGATGTCTTCAAGAAATTCGTATGAATCAACGAGTTTCGAGCGCAATATTAAGTGTCATTGTGGTTTCGTTGCACAGTTTGTACATTATATTCAAAAATGAATCTGGACAGAAGATTCTATGGATGTAATTATTGGACGGTATTTGGGAGGGAATTTACGGTTAAAAGTGTATTTTGTCAAGACCTAATTCCCTCCAAATACCCCCATGTTAGTATTTTGTTTAAAAAAAGAAAGAAAAAATGGATCAACATGTGTATTACCGATTGTACGACTGGTTATAGGCGGTTGGAGGACGAAAACCATAATTTTTGATAAGTTAAAGAACGAAAACAAAAATTCAAAACATAAGAGGACGAAAATCATAATTTTTGGTAAGTTAAAGGACGAAAACAAAAATTCAAAACTTAAGATGACGAAAACCAAAGTCAACGAAACTTATAGGACAAAAATGTATATTTTCCCTTAATAAAAATATAAAATTATGGGACTCATGATAATGTATGGTCTATGTATTGTATTTATCTTTCGTTTAATTTTAAAAAAAGGTTTACACAAATAAATGAGGAGGATCCCATAAAAATAGAATTATAATCTTCAAAATCTTCAATAAAAAAAGTGTCACTTACAATATGGTTTAAAAAAAGAGTGGTTCTCCTGTGCAGAAGGATGCATAGTATGCACCCTTAATTTTTTTACTACTTCCAATCCAATTTTAATTTTGCCAAAAACTTCATAAATATATATATACATACGTCCCATAACATATATATGGGGTCGGGTTTATCAAAATTTGACTCTTCAACACGTTAGGCGTGCGTCTTTATTCTTTTAGATTTTGAAATGTTTTATATATTTAAATTTAAATAATGATTACTACTAAATTGTTGAAAACAAATCTACAAACGCATTAATAGAAACTAAAAGGTTTAAGGTGAGAATTGTCTTATTTTTTTTTCATCTCTTAACTTCGTGTTACACGAAAAATTATTTTTTTAGTTTTTGGATCAATAAATAAACAAAGATTTTGAAACAAAATATATATTATGAAAGTGTTTTATTTAGATGTAAAAATTATAATACATAAAGAACAACTTATAATACCCAATGAATAATTTATAATACTCAGTGAACAGTTTATAAATGAATAATTGATAAATGAATAAACCCAAAGAATAATTTATAATACCTAAAGAATAAATTATAATACTCAAAGAACAATATATAATACTTAAATAATAATTTATAATATCCAAAGAATAATTTATAAATAAAAATTTAATAAATAAATCGAGTAATTACTCAAAGAACAATTTATAATACCCAAATAACATCTTATAATACTCAAAGAACAATTTATAATACTCATAGAACAATTGCTTAATTTTTCATGAATTATTTGTATTTTCTTTTTAGTTTAATTATTTACTTTTTCTTGGGGTATTGTAACTTGTTCTTGGGGTATTTACTTATTTTTGTTCTTGGGGTATTGTGATTTGATCTTCGGGTATAGTTATTTGTTCTTCGGGTATTGAGAATTGTTCTTGGGGTATTGTGAGTTAGTCTTGAGGTACTATTATAAATTATTATTGGGGTAATTACTCAAAGAACAATTTATAATACTAAAAAAACATCTTATACTCAAAGAACAATTTATAATACTCATAGAACAATTGCTTAATTTTTCCA
>JAPKLY010000411.1:0-64598 GCA_026898435.1 Prunella vulgaris
TAGCTCCCGAGGCATTTCATTCTCTCTTGCACTTTCGTCTTGGAAGTTAGTTGGTTTTTTTTTTATTGCTTTCTAGTTTATTTGTTGCTTGTTTTTATTTCTTGTCAACCTTGCTCGTCACTATAGTATCATGCCGACACACAACTTTGGGGCTCCATCACACCACTAAATCCTTGGTCGATAACTACTTGGTCGTATACTTGCTCTACTACAATTACCCATCCGCTTTTGGGTAGATTTGCTTGATTTCTAAAACGTGCAAAAATACGAAAAAGTCACTATTCAACATCAACTAGAAAATGAAGCTGATGGCGAGCAAAGGAAGAAACAGATCAAGGGGAAGCAACTGTCAGTTCGTTAACGATTACGTTGGCATGCAATTGAAAGATTAGACCTTGAAGATGCCAAAAAAGCCACCAAGATTTGTACGAAGTCACACCCAAGAGACAAAGTGTCCTGCTCTACTCGCTTTAAGCGAGAGGAACGGCCTCCACATCCTAGCGGAGAGACTTCAAACGGAATCTTGCTGTCTATGAAGAAGACAATTGAAGACCTTCAGGCCAAGGTGTCACTACACCTGGAGGACGATTCATCCCTATAAATCCCATTATCACCATTGTCATCATCGATTCTTTCGGCACAGATCTAGCTGAAGATCTAGTACACGGCAACAAACCTGTATAAAGGAAGTTCTGATCCGAAGCATCGTGCTTCACTCAAAAGCATCGACTGGCGAACCTTATTCAAGAAGAAGTGCCCAGAGCTCCAGATCAAAAGCTTTGGCCCATATTTCTCAAGCAGATGGAGAAGAACAAATGCAATTGAAGAACACGGAAGAATCAATACACAACTCATCATGGAATGACATTATAGAACGATGACCCGTCCAAGACAGATCGAGGCAACTGATGGTGGAGAAGCTAGATCCTCACAAAGCAAATAGGTCACAACGAATATCTGGAGTATCCATCAGAGTGAAAGACTGTGTGAATCCTCTCACTTAAGACGATTGGATCAAGAACAGTTTCCCGAGAATAGATCCTCTAAAGATAAAAAGTTCGACCTATAAGCAAAGTTATCAACTCATTCAGAGGACAACATAAACTCACAATCACCAACATCGCCTCAATTTCCTATTATCCTAGAAGCATCCATTCATGAAGAAGTCCAACATTCGACGATAAGACTAAACGAGGGAGAATCAGGCCCGAACGGTTGTAATGCCCTGATCTGGGAAAATAGAAAAATGAAAGGATATAAGATGGGTCAATCAAAATGTCAAGAAAAAAAATGACATTTGACTACAACCTATCGGGACCTCCACCTGAACCTGAAGACAATGTGAGCTGAAGATCAGATTCTCCCCATATACCAATCCAATAACATCAATGGAGGACGCTTAAAGAAATGATCACTAGAAGTCAACCAATATGGAATAACCTACGCACCCCGAACAACGATCAAGGGACAAGCACTTGCCGACTTTATCGTCAAGCTAAACACTGATAGGCCCAGACAGACAAATCTTCACTTCGGTGATCAGATTTGACTTCACAGCTATAAACAGCAAGGCCGAGTATGAAACATTGACAGCCGGACTTAAGTTATCATTATCTGTTGGGGCAACTAAACTTCAAATTTTCGGAGATTCCCAGCTATTAATATCCCGAGTCATACCAAACACACATGCAGACACATTGGCCCGACAACAGAAAAGCAGAGCTGACACAAAGCTACAAGAACCCTCGACGTTTGATTACAAAATACGTCAAACTTCGAGTGGGGAGGAGGAAGAGGACAACGACGGGATCAAACCCTCAGCGTCCCAATCAAACAAGTCTACGATGTTATCAATAGCAAGGGACTCCGAGCTGTACCTTGAAAAATTAAAAGCAAGATGAATCCCAACAAGTACTACGCATGTCATCAGAATATCAACAACAACACAGATGAATTCCAAGACTTGTTGCGGAAATAGCAAAGATTTTATGAATACGGAGAATTATCCCCAACGAGAAGGCCATGAATTGCCTAATTCATCAACTCTGATACCGGGGAAGTTTTCATCACATATTCAGTTTATTCTTTTGTACAAGATAGATGCGAAAATAATCCGCCATATATGCCATTAACAACATGCGAAATTCCTGTGTTGCAGAATCATGCGAAATATTTCTTGAAAGTTCTCTCGTACGAACTGAACTGGACCCAAGAAGTTGGCTACTTCGCGAGACGAAGTAGTACCAATAGAGGTCGAACATTCAAAAAATGTACAAAGAGTAGAACATAATCAAGACACAACAATCCTGGCAGAATCAGTGCCTGAGAGATACCTCAATGGCAAATGATCGAATGAGTGCCTTCTCAGCTAAGATTTCAAACCCAGATTGGAATGTAAACGTCGACGAGCTTATTTGAAAGCGCACAACGCCAATAACAGAGTCGACAACAAATCAAGAGGTGCATGCCTTCCAGCACGATGATCTAACACACAAAGATATTATCTGTATCATCATAACATTGAATACTACACCAACAAGTGCATGGAATGGCAAGCCAACCTCAAGCATTCCTGTTAAAGGAATGCCAGTCATCACAGTTTGTGAAGAAAACTCCAACTATCTCCGGATAAATAGAGTTTTCATCTTCTCAAGCTATGCTTTGGTAGATGACACATTCATCTCGTTATTCACTCCAAAGAAATCACCTACATTACAAGCTGCCAGCACCTCAACAAAATAGATATATGTTGATTCCATCAGAAATATTTGGCACAGACAAGCAAGTTTGGAGGAACTGGCACATACTGGAAGATATATCCATCTCGAGGAAAGTAACCTTCATTAACATTATTACGACGAAGGCCTTGATCTCAATATAAACCTGAGCAACGTCGACACTTCCTAAAACATTAAGGGAGAGAGGTCACAGATATATCACTAGGTAAAATTCTCGAGGCATCTGCCCAGGAGAGAGAATTGCCCCCACCAGATGCCCCCGAGCAATTATTCATGCGATTATTCCATCTCTATAGGCAATGATATCTAGCCTATATTGATGATGCCGCCCATATAGGCGATGCGGTTTCCAGAATCAATAATTCTTCTAGGGGGCATGATAATTCCGCCTTTATAGGTGAAGACTCGAGTATTCCGTCTTTATTCGCGATGTCCATTCCGCCTATATTGACGATGCCGCCTACATAGGCGATGCGCCTCCTAGAGGCATGATTCCGCCTATGTAGGCGATGCGCCTTCTCGAAGCGATGATCCTTCTAGAAGGCATGATTATCCCATCTTTATAAGACGTGCCGCCATAGGCAATGCGTCTTCTCGAAGTGATAATCCTTCTTGAAGGCATGATTATTCCGTCTTTATAGACGATGCCACGATGCGCCTCCTAGAGGCATGATTCCGCCTACATAGACGATGCGCCTTCTTGAAGCGATAATCCTTCTTGAAGGAGAATATACTATTCTTTATCAACAATGCAGGTTGGCAATACCCTGGAACATTTCAAATCATTCAACTCCTGATCATATGTCACGATCAACAGTTGAATGGGGGACAGGAAGGAAGCAAGCAGGAAGCAATGTTGATAAAGAACAGCGGCACCAACAGAAGTGCCACCATCTTTCCTCTGTTGCTTTGATTTTCTCGACGGATTTTTCTAAGCAACAGATGCAACAGCAGGAGCAACCGGGGCAAACGCAGGAGCCGGTGGTGCCGGGATTTGAGCTCCTCTCTTCTTTCATAACACCACCATTTTTGACAGCAGGGTCCATCTTGCGTTTGTTCAGTCCGGTACCAAGAGCCATTACTCTCTGACAGAAAGTATTGAATTCTCGAGGAATGGCAACTGTAACGCCTTGATCTACAACAAGAAAACAATAAATTACCAGGAGACAGGTAGATCAAAGACGACGAACAGGTATGCGAGCGAGAAACCATTGATACCCCAATACTATACTGGGGGCAGACTCTGATACACAAAATCATCAAGAAGCAAAAAGCTTGAATTCATACTGATCATAAGCATCGGGCAAAGGAAGCTTTGGACAAATTGATAAAAGAGCAGTTAGCTGGTGGTCTGACTCAAGCAGGCAGCTCAAGATCAGGATGCTCACGATGTGCATTTTGTTACACAGAACAGATAATGAATGCTATAGACGGCCACTTTTAAGAGGTCGCAGTCTAATTGAAATCGCCCAACTTTACGTGGCTACAGAGGGCTAATGCGCTCCGGGTGGAGCCACAACTCTGCTTGTCGAGCACGCTCCTCATGCAATAACAAGATGATATTGTACAATACCGGTACATCCTGCACCAGTTAGAGCAAAAGCATGCCAACACTCTTCTTAGGTTGAAAGGTTACGGCATTAAAATGCCTAATTACTCCCGAATAAGAACCGAGCGTGAAGCCCTGAAAGACCATATACGAGGGACCTAAGTGTGCATCAGAGATGCTCCTTCAGAGGACGCTCCGAAGGATAGCAGAGTGGATGCACCCGGTAATACCGGGACAGCTATTCATGCCCGCCAAAGGGACACGGAATACGTTCCCGTGGACGAAGTGAACGCTTCCTGATGGCCCAATTCCGCGCGAGTGTCTTATTCGTTTCGTGCCCAAAAAAGAGGCAAAACGAAGTGAATTAAAGACACATAGATGTGAAAGGCGATATATAACGATTAAACATAAATGACATTTCATTAGAGTTCATTACAAACAAAACGAGTGCATCAGAATAACATCCTGATCAGAAGAGTAAAGGGAGGCGCAGAAGGAAGCAAAATAGATGATTAAAGTACTTCAGACACCAGGAAAACAATACAAGAATGCTAAAGCAAACAAGCCTAAACAATTGGGGGAACATTTACCAGCGGCAGGAGTAATCCATCCTTCAACCAGAATGAATAGTGACATCTCAGCTGGCTAAATCTCATCCATCAGTATGAAAGAAGCAGGGCCCAATATTACAACGAAAGTCGCAAAGCAACCAAGCGGAAGCACTCGCCAATAAATCATACATTGAATATTCCAGCAAAACACGAAGGATCTCCAGAAAGATCGAAAAGTTGCAAATGTATCTACTTGCAGGTACAAAGAAATACAAGAAGAAAATGCTCACTCAACCCGCGCGAATGAAGCAACGAACGCAGGCATTCAAATAGCCTACGAGTATCTGGAAGGATTGCACGGTACTCTTTTTTCCCTACGACCGGTTTATCCACAAGGGTGATTTACAGCTAGGTTTTTAATGAGGCTTGTAGCATCCTTCTATGTATTTGTTACACGGTTATAGGATCTTGCTAAGCCACATCTGATGCATCTATGCATAAATATAAGGAAATACAAGCACAAAGAAGCTAACAAAGCGGAAGACAGATCAATTCAAGCTCAATCGACTTCCTTGCACTTGAGAAATCTTGCGAAGATCCAGATAGCCTGATGCTTGTTATTCATCCAACAATTCAAACAAACATCAGGCTATGGGGCAACTGTTAATGAAATAATCGACGTGCGTGCTTAAGGAAGTAATTAATCAAGTCCGAATTGACGTGTCCAAGAGAATTGATCAAGCACGAAGAAAGAACCAGATCGAAGAACGCTCTGACGAGTCAACAGTTGTTAAGCTGGTGACGAGTCAGCAGCTTATAGTGAAGCAGGTAGCTGTTCAGCAGCTTCTAGTGAAGCAGGCTGCTGATCAGCAGCTTATGATGAAGCAGGCTGGTGACGATCCAACACCTTGTATTTCCTATATAATGTAATCGAATTCATTCGAATAAGATATGAAATTTTTACCCTAACGAAGTTCTGCTCGAACAACTAGCTTATATAAACGACCTACTTGCTTACTCATAAAACCTCGCATGTTCGTCTATTTCAGCATATTGTTGGTGTAATCGCCGTTATTATAGCCACATAATCGCGTTTATGAAAATTACATCAACACCGACGCCTTCGAGAGACTGAGTTTTAGTCACCCATTCAACCAAGAGACTAGGGAGTCCACCTATGGTCACAAAACCCATATCCACGTAAGTATTTTTCTATTCAATTCTAATTAGTGTTTAATTTTACTAATTAATATTAATTTATAATTATATTTTTTAAATTTTAGAATGAGGTTAGAGAAGTCATTGCAAAGGTCCAAAAGTAGTCGGCACCCACTCCGGAGAGCCCTACTCCCACCCCCACCCTTATTGGCGTCGACCACATCTATTTGGATGTGGTCGGAGTCAAGAAGGGAAAGATCGTTGGACTAGGCAGTCACAATAAGGTTGTCCGACTATCCCAAGAGTTAAGCATGTCATTTTACTCGATCGACTCTCACCCCTCAGTCGACGTGGAGCGTCAGCTCTTCGAGGTGAAGAAGAAGTTCCAGAAATCACACCACAAGGAGGTGAAACTGAAGAAATGGTTGACTGCCCATTCCCAAAGGGTTGATATGAATGTTCATAAATCTTTTGGTTCGAGTGATGAGGGTGAGAATGGGGGTGAGAGTGAGAGTGGGAGTGAGAGTGGAGGTGGGGTTGATTCGGAAGATAATGAGTGAAATCATTTTTTTTTTCATTGAATAATTTATTTATTTTCTTGTTGAATATTTATTGTATGTTTTAAATTTTTATAAATATATATTTTTTATACTTTTTATGTTCTACTATTAAATGCACAAAAATAAACGAAATTTGAATTTGTAATAGAGTAGAACATTAAATTTATAAAATAAAATTTTTTGAAAAAACATTACTCAATTTGGACTTATATACAATTAAATTCATAAAAAACTAACAAATTAAAAAAAAATTAGTAGTGTGAAATATTAGAATTATAAATTTTACAAAGGTTATTGAAATATATATAAATAAATTATAAATAAAAAGAAATTAATTTTATGTATTTTAGAAAACGTGACTCGATCAATTTGGAGTTATTATAAATTAAATACATTAAAAAACCCAAACAAATAATTTTTTTTTGTAGTGTGAAAAATATTAAATTTAAAAATTTTTTTGAAATATATATATATATTAGAAATAAAAAGTAACACAAAAACTCGTATGCAATATTGCACAAAACCCGACCCGTGCAATATCCCCAAATGAAAATTCGCGGATCCAATAAAATTTTTAAGGAAAATTATCGCCACTTCCAGAATGTATACCACATGAACATATTTGTGCTACTACATCTTAAAAAATTATTTTTTTTGTACTTTTAAAGTAACTATAAGAATAATATGTATTTTTACAATAACAAATGTGTTTTTTAATTTATTTTTTATTTTATTATTAGTTTTATGTTGATAATATGTTGTTAATGTAATAATACCTTACATGTGTTACTATCTCGCCACTCCCAAAATGTATACTACATGAACATATGTGTGTTACTGTAAGACAAAATTTGTGCTACTGTAAGACAAAATGTGTGCTACTACATCTTAAAAAATTAATTTTATCGAAATTCCAGAATGTATACCACATGAACATATGTGTGCTACTGTAAGACAAAATGTGTGCTACTGTAAGACAAAATGTGTGTTACTACATCTTAAAAAATTAATTTTATCGAAATTCCAGAATGTATACCACATGAATATATGTGTGCTACTGTAAGACAAAATGTGTGCTACTACTTCTTAAAAAATAATAATTTCTATAAAAATCAAAAAATATTTATGAAAAACGAATATTTTTTCTTATAATAATACACATATTGATCTTATATTGTTATAACATGTTTGTTTTCTACAAAAACAAATGAATATATATAAAAAAAACAGCATTTGTTCTTATAATAGTACACATTTGACCTTATAGTAGCATAAATTTACTCATACAGTATAGCGAAAATCCTTAAATTTAAAAATTGCCCAAATCCGACCCGACCCGTTCAAGATCCGTGAATTTTGTTACTTTGACCCCTTTGGCCCGCGAATTTTCAAAATTTTCCTTTTTTGGCATATATTGCACCTGTGCAATAGTGTACGGGAGACCTACTCAAAAAGTAATTATTTTGATGAATTAAAAAAAGTAAGGGTATAATATATATAACGCAAATTCTAGCATGCACTTGGGTGCATGGCATGCACTTTGATTTTAGTTCAATTTTAAATTTAATTTGATTTTTCTAAAAATACACACTACACGCCACATTGTATGTTTTTTGGTATACCAAGTTGTTCTTGGGGTATTGTAAAGATTTGTTCTTTGGGTATTAAAAAATTGTTCTTGGGATATAACTAAATTGTTCTTTGAATATTAATAATTGTTCTTGAGGTCAGCGGTAGTGAATTTGGTTCAGCATTTCCACGCAATTTAAGCCTATGGAAATACAAAATAAGTAGCACCAAAACACAACAACTAACATTTTTCATCTCAATGCTGCTATTGTACTTTGTTACGGCTTTGTTTTTTAATCCATAAACATCATAAAATGTAGCAGATAAATCATGAACTCAAGACTCAGGAAACAATATTCGAATCATTGTCGAAGCAATAATGAGAAATTAATACATCAACTAACAACTACTTATTATTGTGTGCTTTCTTCTATGAACAGGTGAAAGAAATCGTATATTTATGTCTGATTCTTGGTTTGCAGATGAGATCTACTGTGAGGAAACTTGCTAGCTATTTTCCTACAGCTATAGTGAGTGGAAGGTGCAGAGACAAGGTACAATTCTTTCATTCCTGTTTTTGTATATTCTTATATATGTGTGTTTATTTATATAGGTCTACAGTTTTGTGCGGTTAGCAGAGCTGTATTATGCTGGAGCCTGGAAGCCATGGTATGGACATAAAAGGCCCATCAAAAGGTTACAAGAAAGTGAGCTCTCTCTCTCTCATAATATTTTTCTTGTGTTTTATTCTCCATGAAATATATTTACCTTAATTTTTGTAAATAAATCATCTAAACTCTGTAATTTTCATCAGAGTACTCAAGCAGTTCTTTTCCAGTCCGCTAGTGAATTTCTACCGTTGATTGATGAAGTAAGAATTTCTTAATTCTCTAAAATCTAATCTTTTTTAAGAAATATATTTTGATATATATATATATATATATAAATGAATTTTTCAGGTTTATAAATTATTGTTCTTTGAATATTATAAATTATTCTTTGGGTATTATAAATTATTACTCCCTCCATCCCAGAGGTGTTTTCACCCCTGAGATAGCACAACTTTTAAGAAAAGTAGAGTGTTGTGTAAAGTTATATTATTAAAATAATAAGATTAGTTGGATTGTGAGGATAAAGTTAAAATAATAGTTTCCATTTATAGGGTGTGAAAACAATTGTGGGACGGACGAAAAAGGAAAGTGTGAAAACAATTATGGGACGGGGGGAGTATTTGATTATAATGTTTTTTGACAATTGAGGTATTAGTGATTTTGTTTTTCGGGTATTGTTAAATGTTCTTGGGGTATTTGTAAATTGTTCTTCAGGTATTACAATTCAACTTACCCAAGAAGGATCCCATGAAAATTACCCTCAGTACCACAGTTTATTATGTATCCCTAGTAATCATCCTTCTCGATTTCCCATAGGTGGGCCAACCAATCCAAGACACCAACTTCAAACTGCCTTGAATGCACACCGTAGTTGCTTTCAATAAATGGATCACCAAGGCTGTTAATAGAGAAATGCTGCAATATGCGCCATAAGAAAAATATTTGGAAAGCATTCAGACACATGAGATTACAAGAAGGGAAACATACCAGCTTCATTGAGCCATTTGAACTAGCTACCTCAAACATTAACTTCATGTTAAACTAGGCGTTTCTTCAATGTCAAATAAGGGAGTTTTAATGCCTTCTATTTAATATCCTCTCATGGATGTGAGCAGGTTATGATTACATAAGAAGGAAAATGCTTGGGTATTAAATAGTTGTTTTTTGAGTATAACTAAGTTGTTTTTTTGGTATTTCATATTTGTTCATGGGTATTAGTAAATTTGATAGATAGTGGTGGGCAACATAAAGATGACAGCTGCTCCAGTGAACTACGGCTTCCAGATTGTGCTTCCCATGTCTTCTTATTATCTCTGTCCTATTTAATTTCATTCTCTTCTTATAATATGTATGCATTAAGGAGGAAGATGTTAAGAAAAATCAATTAGTGTTGGGGTGTCCATTTGCAGAGTTCTTCACAGAGCACAATAGCCATTGCGGACTGAGAAACACAAGAAGCAAGGCTTGGTTATGATCAAGATTGAGTGGTTTTTTTTGTGGGCGCAAAAAGAAAATTAGTTATGGAACAATTTAAAAAAATACCACAAGAACAACTCACAATACCCCAATAACAATTAACAATACCCCAAGAACAAAATCATTAATAAAATCATTAAATTGTGCTTTAGATATTATAAATTGTTCTTTAGATATTATAAATTATTCTTTGGATATTATATATTGTTCTTTGAGTATTATAAATTGTTCTTTAAGTATTATAAATTATTTTTTTGGGTTATTCATTCATCAATCATTGTGTACTATAAATTATTCATTGTGTACTATAAATTATTCTTTGAGTATTATAAGATATACTTTGGGTATTATAAGATGTTCTTTAGGTATTATAAGATGTTATTTGGGTATTTATAAATTGTTCTTTGAGTATTAATCGTTTATTATTTATATATTAATTATTCATTTATAAATTGTTTTTGGATATTATAAATAATTATTTGGGTATTATACATTGTTTTTAGGTATTATAAATTTTTTTTTAGTTTATTCATTTATAAATTATTCATTGTATATTATAAATTATTTTTTGGATATTATAAGATGTTCTTTGGGTATTATAAATTGTTCTTTGAGTATTACTTGTTTATTAATTATTTATTTATTAAATATTTATTGATTACGTGTGAATAAGTTAATGAATAAAATAGGAGCTTGCTATATATATATACATGTTGTAAACTACTGATCACAGTAATGTGATAATTACTATTATGCTTTTTGTTGAAATTTAATCGTTAATCATATTCTTATTAACACTTCTAGTATTTGTGAGTTTATTGCTTCAATCTGGTGGAAGAAAATTTAATCTGGAAATAGTCTACATATAATAATACAATTAATGTCCCTAAGGCAGCCATGATCGATTTTTTATTAATCAAACACTAATTACATGTTAAAATAATTACTAATTACATGTAAGGTCCGTAATACAATATATATTAGCAGCCATGATCGATTTTTTATTTTTTATCAATCAAACACTAATTACATGTTAAAATAATTCTCTCACATTTATAGTATTATAAGCTATATATTGACAATAACTTAAAATATTCCGTAGATTGAAACATACATAGTGCAGGTATTTCACGTGATGAGAGTCGATATCAAATAGCTGGCAATATATAATTAATATGCTCAACCAAAGTATAATTATTTAATTATATGCTCAAAGAAAAGTATAATTAATTAATTTAATGGAAGGTTAAATGCTTTTTTTTCCCCATTAAATTGCACCAACTTGGAATATTTTACAACATTTCCCGACCTTATATTTATGATCAATTTAACTTTTACTTTAGTTTTATTTTCTTTTTCAAAAATTCGGTCCAATTTCATGTGACAGTCAGTGACCGCCGTAAATCAATCACTAAATTTTTTGTTGACCATTTAGCGATCGATACTGTATTAATTAATTTGCGATCATTTTGGCGGAATTTGGAATCTGAAGTGGATAGTTGAGAAATAATGACCCAATTTGGTTTCTTAAGTTTGCGACCGCTTTAAGCCAGTCGTGTAGGTGAGCAATAATTGGCCGATTCGATTTTTTTATTTTTGCGACTGCCGAGATGGATGCTAAATGGAAAAAGACAGTCGTAAAGTTACGAATATACAACAGCTTCTGCTCAGTCTTCTTCACTTTCTTTCGGAAAAAAAAAATCACACCACTTCATCCAAAAACGTCCCAAATTCAAACGAGTATTATTTCGACGTGTTGGTGGGTCTATGTCATATTGTGCTTGTTGCTTCAATTTCACCGTTTGTTTTTACAATTTTACCGTTCGATTCTTTTGTTGAATATAGTTTAGTTGTTTGATTAAAAAATGTTAGATAAAGTTTTGTGTGTTGATTTATGATAAGATTAACATTATTTGTTGTATAAAAATTGTTATATGGAAATTTGTTAGAATTTGCTTGTGAGTTACATATACGTTTGATAAATTTAGTGTAACTGATATACAATTATATTGATTTTTTTGTTTTAAAAAATGGATATACTTGTTTACAATCAACACTCTACCGAATTCTTTTATAATTTAAATGTGATATATTCTTAATTTGAATTAGATGGAAGTCCCTGATCATCATTGAATGTATCAAATGCCTCGTATGATACAAGGACTCATCATTTTTTTGTTTTGCCTTAAGATTGATGAGTTTATTGAGTTTGCATCTCGTCATCCATATTACATGGATAGTTGTGGTCAAATTAGATGTCCTTATATAGACAAAAAGTGTGGTAACAAGAGACTCATCTTTGCATCTCAAGCATCTAAGATATACTATTGCAAGTATGTGGTTTTAGGCAAACAGAACTTAAGAATAGTTTGCAAGGTCAAGGCAATGTCTTTGGTGGAAATTTCTAATTCATCTAAAGCAGACACTACACAACTTGAAGATCCATTCCAAACTGAAGTGCAAGAGGCTTAAATAGTTGTTGACGAATGTATCAATTTTTTTGTGAATTTAGTGGCTGCAAATCCAGATTTGGTAATTATTGAGAACTAAGAGGAAGAACAAGAGAAAGATGAAGAAGATGATAAAGAGGAAGATGAAGACCAAGATGACGTCGATTATGATGAATTTCAGTTTGTAGCTTGAAGAATAATTTTTTTATATTAAAAATAGTTTAAAATGAACTTGTGCATGTAGTAAATATACATTAATATAATTATAAATAAATTAAAATGTGCATTAAATACAATTGAAGAAAAAAATATAAGAAATTACAATTATCGACCGCTTATATTTAAAATAAAAATTTGCAAACGTCCTAGCGGTCGCTATGTTTAATATATGTTAAATAATTTTTTTATAAAAATAATAACCCCACGCGCGGGTGAAATATATAAATAAAGTTAGTTTTAAAATTAAATTTTAAAAAAAATTAGCAACCGCTTGCGGCGGTCGCTAAGCGACCGCCATTGACTCATTTATTGGGAACGATTAATTTACTCGGGGAGGCGTCACGTGGGCCACAACAGTTGTATGTAGAAACCGTCTATTTAATTTAGTGACCGCCCTGACGGTCGCTAAATAATTATTTCAGATTATATATACCCTCTTCACAGTACCCTTTTGCTTGCGCCGCTCTGCCACCGCCGCCGGAAAAAGGTATGTATTATTTTTTTAGTTTAATTTATGTTAATTTAGGATTTAGCATTAATTTTTAATTATGTTATTTTGATTATGTTAAAATTATATTAAATTTGTGTTAATTTTAGGATTTAGGATTACCGTTAATTTTTTGTTAATTTTATGCATGTTTGAATTATGTTAATCTTATGCATGTTAATTTTAGGATTTATGCACGTTAATTTATGCGTGTTAATTTTATGTTAGAATAATAATGTTAATATTTTATGTTAGGTAATATGTTAGTAAAATAATGTTAGTTAGAAATATATGCATGTTAGTTTATATGTCAGTAATTATATGTTTAAATTTGGTGTATACACATGAGTCACCTGGAGGATCAGAGTTAGGGTCATGGGAGAGGGAGAGGAGGAAGGGGTGAGTCCTCCCTTACATCAGGTTCAGATCCTTGACATTCATCTGATGGCGGAGCTGCCGCCCGATCAGTCATCCTCACAGGGATCAGCGGGAGCTAGCTCATCTTCTGTTACCAGATCTTCATCACGACATTCTCTACATGACACCCGACTCCAAATTATGTCGTCTGATGGACAGTAAGTACTTTATATATTTATTTATTTTAATTTATTTATATGTATTACTCCCTCCGTTCCAAGATAAATTTTACACTTTCCTAATAGGGACGTCCCAACATTTTTTTTCACACCCCTAAAAAGGAAATAAAAATATTATCTTATTTACAATTTTACCAGTCATATGGCCCACTTATTATACTAAAGCAAGATACTTAATACTTAATTAATTATCAATCTAATTAACAACATTAATAAAATCCAACCAATTTAACCAATTTCAAACCAACCACCCCCCATTCTATTCATCCCATCATTCTAGATGTTTCCCACAAATCCTAACCCTTCTTCTTCTTCTTCTTCTTCTTCTTCTTCTTCTTCTTCTTCTTCCACGATGAACCTCAATCCATCGTCTTCCTCATTCTAGATATTTCCTCTAAAGACTGATCTACTCTCACTCTCTCTCTCGTGATATGAAATATCCATCCCCTCTCTCTCTGTGTGTGTGTGTGTGTGTCTCTCTCTCGATCTGAAGATCGAGTTCATCTATTAATATTTCCCCCATCCAGTTCATCTTGTTGAGCTCTGTCACTCACGCTTTCGATCCGAAAACCAAAAATCCATATTTCCCTCATTTACCTCACTTCTCAAAAAACCTAGAATGGTTTTCCCAATTGATATGTTATCATCTGAATCTGAGTTGGATTCGGTAACTATGGTTGGTGTCGATTTTGAGATGGATTTTACATCCATGGTCATCCCTGATTTAGAAGGCAAAACCATTGTCCTTGAATCTGTGTTCGATCTGTGTTTAGAAGATGAAACATTGTAGATGATTTTCTATTCAGTGTTAAGCCCATGAATGGGCTTAATTTCGATGATGAAAAAAGAAATCCGAGTATTTGCCATCCGCTCTGAGTTTTTGTTGTTCGATGAAAAGTCCAATTGATTATATGGTGGAATGGTGAGAGTTCCAGAAAGTTTTGAAACCGATAAGCCAAATCATGGTCCTATTTTATAAAGGGATAAGCAAGGAAATGAAGCAATTCGCCCATGAATTTCTCTGCACTCAAATTCCAGCACTGAGGTATCATGGTCTTATTGTATATCTAATTGTATGTCTATTATTTGTGGTTATGTCCCCGGTTATGTGATGGTTCTGATTATGTGATGGTTTTGAATTTTTTATGAATGTCCCTGGTTATGTGCTTGTTCTCATTATTGATGAAATACTTGATGAAATGTGGTGGTTCCAAGTCACCACTAGGTTAATTTCTAGTTTAGGAGACTTATACTCTATTAATAAGGTTGTTTCAAGTCACCAATAGGTAAATTTCTAGTTTTGGAGACTTGTACCATATTAGTAAGGCTGTTCAAGTCACCACTATGTAAATTCCTAGTTTTGGAGACTTATGAATGCCCTGTGATGAAAATATATTATGAGGGTTGTGGTTAAGTAATGATTAATCATGATTCTTGTAGTTTTGACATTTTATGATGGTTCTTGAGCCCATGAACGTCCCTGGTTATGTGCTGGTTCTGATTATTGATGCAACACTTGATGAAATATTGTTGTTTAAAGTCACCACTAGGTTAATTTCTAGTTTTGGAGATTTATACCCTATTAATAAGGTTGTTCCAAGTCACCGCTATGTAAATTCCTAGTTTTGGAAACTAATGAATGCCCTATGATGAATATATATTCTGAGGGTTGTGTTCTTAGAACACAAACATGTGTATGATCTAGTTGCATGCTAATTTTATGAGGCTCAGTGATGATTGATCATGATTCTTGTACTGATTTTGGTATTATGTGATGGTTATTTAGGATGAATAATCATGATCAAATATTCTGATTGTTACGTGATGGTTATTGAGTCCATGAATGCCCTGTGATGAAAATATATTGTGAGGGTTGTTTCTTAGTACATATGAAATACATTCATAAAGTTATGATTGTATCAAAATATATTCAAAATAACAGAAGTGTTTACAACTTAAACAACTTCTAAAATTACAAAAATCTTGCATTTTTTTATCATATGTTTAAGCTGTAAACATCACAAAAGTTATTGTCATCAAATGTATGAATACCAAGCCCATCATCAGACCATATTACTGATTTAATACCCAAGCCCCATCATTAGACCACCTATTTCAGAAGTTAATCCTTCCCCATATCTAGCATCAATAAGGAACTGTATGCTCTCCCTTACAAGTTCTTCATCCACCTCTAAGTTTTCTGGCAGTCTTCCTTCTCTAGATAGCTTGTCTTTGCCCATGTGTGGTTGTTTAAAGTTGTTTTGACCCTTAGCCTACCTCTCAATGAGGTGATCTTGTTGGCTAAGAAACACATAATTCAGTGTTTTAGCATTTTGGTTTTCATAGGTTTTTTTCATCAACATTGTAAGAAGCTGTGTCTACTTGAAGTGACTGAATGACTCTAAAAAACCCAAATCATTGATGTTAGTGTCAGGTGAGTTTGGGGGTTGGTTTACAATTTGGATGTTAAACCCATCTAGAGTTGCAACTGCCCTACAAGCTTCATATGCGCTGTCCATGTGTGGTTTTGCAGAAGATATATGTGCTTGCAAATAAAGGCCACTTTGCCTTGATAGCTGGTATAATATGAAAATTTAAGTATTGTCATTGTCACCAATAGATAACTTCTATTTTTGGAGACTTTATGCATGTTTATTGTAACTAACGTGAAGAGTACTTACTGTTTTGGATACTTAACATGCTTCTAATTGGATGATGATATATTTATGACAGCATGCTTAATGTAACTAACAAGAATTGAATGTATATTATACCTGATTCACTAAGCAGTCCCTAGTGACTTGTTTGGTGATTGAGTCAATAGGTTTGGTCACTAGTGTACCCTTAGGCCTATTTTTAGAGTTTCTCGCTGCTGGTTCCTTAGTTGTGAATGGAAATAAGCCAATTTTTCCATCAAACATCACTTGACCATCATCTGCAAATATAGGTCTTGCAACAACACACATATACATTACCTTAGGAATAAATCTTTTGCTTTTGCATGTCCTGTGTGGAGTCACCTCTCCTTTTACAGTGTAGTACCTCTCAACTTCTATTGTTATATAAAATCACTTCTCATCTATATGTACTATGTTGTGCATGCTTGAAAACTTAATTTGATTGGTATTTTGTCAATCACTAATACACTCAAACTAAATTTTATCCTTTGCATCTTGTTCAAAAGAGTAATCTCAAGGTGAATAACATTTGCATGTGTTAAAATATTTTTCTTTTTCACCCATCTACCAACCTCACTCTTGCTCACCAGTAGTTCTCTAGCCAGTTTTCTTATTGTTGATCTTTTTTGAAATGTCTTTCTTCATTAAACCATATAAATTTCTTCTTTGATATTCCTGACATTCTGTTGGCCAACAAGACTGGTAAATCTTGAGTCATTTGACTCTTTACATATCCCCAAATATTGTGCATTGTTCTTCTGGACACACCAAAAGTTTATGATGCCTCACTGATTTTTCCATTGTGCACAAAATTAATGGTGTTGTTGGCCAGTAGAAATTGGGCCAATATGTTTCTTTGATCTAAGGTAAGATTAAGTTTGTGTTTTTTCAAATTTGGTAATTGAACGCAAGTGGTTTGTGGGCTAATTGTTAATTTGATGAGTATTGAATGCAGGATTTTGGAGGAAGTGGTGTATTTAATGCCCTCACCATTCGAAGGAAAAATTATTACTATTCACTGCAGGTCTCTCAGCTGGAGGAAAATTTGGGAATTTGAGTTTTTTAGATTTATGTAATGGTTCTTGTGTATTTGGAGGAGCAAGATTTAAAAAGTATAAACTAATGAAGTTTATATTATATTTTCAGCTTATATAATGGTTCCAGCCTATTTTGAACAGTGATTGTGAGTGTGATATGTATCAAAATATTTTGAGTAGTAGTAGCAGTGTTGTATGAACAGTGCAAGTGAAAGTGTATGGATTTAATTTAATTAGTTGTGTTTGATTTTTTAGTTTCCCTCCAATCTTTGTTGACCTCCACTTTTTGGTGGGAAGAATTAACACTAATGAAAATATTAATTCCTACCAAACAGTAACCATCTGACACTATTTTTCAGTCAATAGATGCAGTTTTCTTAAATGGTACGGCCCCTCCCCTATTAAGAAAATGCTGGGACAGGGGTAGTATTAATATAAATTTATTTTTATGCACATTGCCTCCAAACCACAAGGCTGCTGAGAAGTTCACAGAGTCAATCCTGAAAGTGACCTTGCCTTATGGAGTTGGTTTGTGGACTCACGTCCCTTCATATACGAGATTTGCGATGTTTGATAAGTTTAAGGTATATATTTCATATTTATTAGTATTTTAAATATTATAGAATTTAATTTATATTTTTTATGAATTTAATTGCAGAAAAAGTATGTTTGGCATTCGATACATGAGGATGAGGTGCAGAAACTATTCTGTGATAAAGCGCAAGGCCGGATGAAAGATGTGGTCTCCAGCATGAAAAAAATAGGGATGCAAAAATTGGGCTAAGCGGCTTTGCCCCGACCCGATTTTTGCGAAAATGGGTAAAAAAGTGGCTTATCGACTAGGCACCGCCTAGGCGGGCCTAGTCGATAGAGGCGGGCTAGGCGGCTGTGATGCGGAAGTCGGATTTTAAAAATGATTTTTGCATTTTTTATAATAAATTATGAATTTTTTTAATTATTATCTAATTACTAATTAATAATTTAATCTGTTGAAGTCGTGAATTTCAAATTGCAATTGGAAAGTAAGGCTCAAAACAAAACTCCCAGCGTATCTCCCTCTCCTCCGGCGCCTCTCCTCGTCTCCTGCCAGTGCCTCTCCTGTCTGGCGTCTCTTGGGCAGCAGTGCAAGAACCAGTGCGGCGCCTGGCATCTCTCGTGCAGCGTCACCCCGCCTCCATCGCCACAATCGCGGCAGCGCCCCACCTGGTAGCTTAAGGTTCAATTTTTTTTTTTGCTGATGTTCTGTTTTATTCTTTTTTTTTAGTATTTGGCTTTTGATGCTGTTCTGAGAACGTGCCTTTTGGATGTGTATATTGCGGCATTCTCAATTTGAGGTTTACTATGAGTTAATAAAATGCTTCCTTATTTTCATTTATTATGATGTCGTTTTAGCAATGGATTTGCTTGCGTTCTTTTGCATTTTTTAGTAGCCATAAATTGTGGAAAATATGCATAAGCTTAAATTTAGAAATAGTCAAATAGTACATATATTTTCTTCAATTCCCTATACAAACTTATGTTAAAAGCTGCTTCAAATGAATGATCTGTTCTTCAGGTATCTCTTAGTACTTGTATAGATTCTTCTTATAAGGTCTTTTTTGTTTCACTTTATTTTCTTCCTTTTTTGCTTATTTGTTATGCACCTTATGGCATTATATTGACTATCGTAGTTTGTTTTTTTAATAGTACGATGACTTCTTCAACTTCTATGACTAGTGACTCTCTCAAGAGGAATTAAGTTGATGTAGGATGGGAGTATGTTGTATTGGTTGATCCAAAAAATTTGGATAGGGTGACATGCCTATTGTATGATAAACCAATGAGTGGAGGAATTTATAGAATGAAGCAACACATTGCGGGCATAAAAGAAAATGTTGCTTCATGTCCAAAGTCTACAAAAGATGATCAAATTAAATGCAGAAATGCAATTAATGATGCCAAGAGAAAGAAGGTTGGAAAAAAAACAAAGTGATGAAAATATAAGGTCACAGGTGAATATTGGTGGTGACATTGATGAGATGAACATTGATGAGGAGGAATTATCATTGAGAGAATCAACATGGTCTAAGTCTCACGGTCTCAATGGGCCTATGGATAGATTTGCAAGTCAAATCAATATTGAGGATACCTTGAACCTTGGAAGGAATATGCATCAGCAAAATATCAAAGATGCGATTTGCAAAGAAGAACTTGACAGAGTGAAAGAGTATGTTTGTAAATTTGCATACGAAGCAAGTATTCCTTTCGCTGTATTCGAGCTTGATAGTTGTAAGAAAATATTTGAGGCTATTGGACTATATGGTGTAGGGTGTAGGCCTCCTACAAGATACGAGATGAGTGAGTCGTTCTTGAAAAAAGAGGTTGAAAGGACAAAGCTAGCACTGAATCCACAAGAAGAATAATGGAAAATTCATGGGTGCTCAATCATGACTGATGCTTGGAGTGATAGAAAGAGTAGGAGCATCATGAATTTGTGTGTGAATTCAAGATTGGGTACTGTTTTTAATTCATCCACGGACTTCTCAGACATCCCGCATACTGGCCAAGTAATTCATGACTATGTCAAAAATTGCACTAAAGAGGGCGGTGTTCACTATTCATTTTTTATAATTATATTTATATTTCATTTATTATTTAATATTTGAATGTACTAATGAGTACTGAAATATTGATAATAGATTGGTCTAGAAAATAATGTTCAAGTAGTGACCGATAAATGCCTCGAACAAAATGGCCGCTACAAATATGTTGAAACTGAGCCATCCTCAAAATTTTTGGACCTCGTATGTTGCCCATTCTATGAACCTTATGCTTGAAAGCATTGGAAACATGCCCAAATTCAAGAAATCCATTGATCAAGCTAAGGCATTGACCATTTTCATTTATGGTCATCATAAAACTTTAGCTATGATGAGGGCTTACACAAAGAAGAGGGACATAGTCAGACCATGAGTGACTAGATTTGCATCATCATATCTCTCATTGCAGAGCATATCAGAGAAAAGGGCGCAATTAAGGGCAATGTTTACGAGCAATGAATGTGAACAATGCAAATTTTCAAATACGGCTAAAGGAAAATTAGCTTACATCACAATGTTGAGTATGGGATTTTGGAATGGTGTTTCCACATGTTTTCAAGTTTTTGGCCCGTTGGTGAAGGTTGTTAACGGTCACAAAAAACCGTCAATATGTTTTGTATATGGTGAGCTTATGAAGGCAAAGGAGAAGGTTAAAGTATCCTTGGGTAACATTGCTAAGAACTATCATCCCATCATTCATATTATTGATGCGAAGATGAAAGGTAGACTCGATCGTCCACTTCATTTGATGGCTTACCTCTTGAATCCATTCTACCACTATCGAGATCCCCTACTTCACTTGGATGAGATTGTTGCAGTTGGAGTCATTGATTGTTTGGATGTTTTATTTTATGGGAATATGGAGATGCAAGTTAAGATTATGAACGATGAGCTACCGAAGTACAAGAATAAGGAGGCACTTTTTGGGAGACAAGTGGCAATTGCGGCTTGTATGGTAGAAGATATTGAGAAGTTTGATCCAGGTAACTAAGTCTTTAAAGATTAAATTTATAATTCTTTTAATATTACATGTGGTTAAGTTTGAGTAATTAACATATTTTATTTTTATTTATTTTATTTGTAGTAAATTGGTGGTCAAATTATGGTGCAATTACTCCTAATTTGCAAAGGCTTGCCATGAGAGCTCTTTCTTTGACTACTAGTTCATCGGGATGTGAAAGAAATTGAAGTGCATTTGAAGGGGTTAGTAATTTTTTTTATATAAATTTATTAGCAAAATTTAAATATTGTTAATCAATAATTTTTTATTTTCTAAAAATTATTTATTTATTGTAAATTTGTAGATACATACGAAGAAAAGGAATAAACTTATAGCTGAACGATTAAACAATCTTGTGTATGTCAACTTCAATGCAAAATTGATGAGCAAACAAAAGAAACTAAAAGAGAAGAACATGGAAGTTTTGTTAGCAAATGAGGATGCAAGTTTTGCTCAAGAATGGATTGTTGATGGAATTGGCTCTATTGATGATGATGATGTTGTAGAAGGGGATCTTGGCTCAGGCTTCGTCATGGTTTTGAGTCCTCATGATGAGATGGACGATGGTCTTCGAAGGAGCTTTCGACTTAGAGAACTCGATGAGGATGATTTCTCATCCTATGAAGAGAAAGAAGAGGTCGATGTCGAGTTTGAGTCCGATGATGAAGATCGAGTGTATGGGGATGAGCAACCTATGTTTCCCCAAGTTCCTCAACAAGATTCGGAGAATCAAACTGCTTAGTTTATTGGGGTGATTTGTTTGAGACCGTTGATTTGTATGTTATTGTTATATAAAATTTAAACATGCGATTCACTTTTTTTAAGTTTTTTAGATGTTAAACTTTTTTAATACTATGTCTTGTTTTATTGGATATTGGTAATTTAGTACTATTTTACTATTTACTATTTAATATTTAAGTCTTAAATGACTTAATTGTTTGTAGTTTACACATGTTGATGTAGCAACTAATTCACTTAAATATTTAATTCTTGATTATTCATGTATAAAAATGTAATTTGGATGAATAAGAAAAAATTGGATGTTTAATTATATACTTTTAAAAAAAAATTAGGCGGCCTAGGCGCTAGGCGGGGAAAAAACCTCCGATTTTCGACTTTCGACTTCTACAACCTTGAAAAAAACTGGATGCAAATGGGGAAGACATTCGAAATGGGGATAGATCCAGATGGTTGGATTATCTAGGAGGGCTTGGTCAAGTACTGGATGGATCCGAAGCACCAGGAGAGGGCCCAGAAGGCCAAGCAAAATCGGCTGAGCGACCCTATCAAGCAAGGCATCGAGCTGGCTCTTGAACCATCTATGAGTAGAGTCTTGCTTTTGTAAGTATTTAATTTATAATAATCAAGTATAAATTTATAATACTTAATTAATTTAATTTTACTGAATTTTTTTTATAGAGAAGAACGAGTACGGATGGAAGCCCAAGCACTTCGAGCGACTAGACTTTGCTCTCCCAGTGTATGAGTCTAGGGAGTTCACCTACGGTCGCACCACCGACATTCACGTAAGTATTTCATAATTTAGTTCTAAGCTAATATTATATTATAATTTTTTTTGTTTAATTTCAGCTCAAGGTGAGAGAGACCGTCGAGGAGGCTCAACCGCAAGTGGCACCCATTCGGAGATCCCTACATTGACAAGAATCGCATCTATTTGGATGTGGCCAGAGTCAAAGAGGGAAGATCATAAGACTAGACAGTCATAGTAAGATTGTCCGTCAGACAGAGCTCCAAAGCTCATCATCCTACTCGGTAGACTCTCACCCTAGCGTCGATCTAAAGCATAGAGTCATTGAGCTGATGCACCAGTTGTCCCAGCAGACGCAACAGTTGTCCTAGCAGACGCGGTCGTTGACCAAGCAAATGAAACGTAATGACATATTACAAAATTGGTTAAGCAGGTTTTCGATAAAGTCGGTATTCCACTTCTGCAGGCCATACTTGTTCACGTTGACAATGAGGATGAGGGTCGGGTGGGGATGAGGGTGAGGGTGAGGGTGGGGAGAACGATTTTAATTCTAAAAGATAATGCGTAGTTTGATTTATTTAGTTTATTGTTGAACAATATATTTGTTTTTATGTTCAAGAATTATTTAATATTTTAACTTTCTATAAATTTATTTTGGATCTTTTAAATTTTATGTTCTACATCAAATTTATTTTTTATGATATATTAAATGCCAAAAAATAAACGAAATTATAAATTTGTAATAAGTAATATAGAATATTAAATTTATGCAATAAAAATATTAATAAATAATTTGATAAATTTTAAAGAATTAATTTGATGAATTTAAAAAAAAAAAGTTTGACACAAAAAAGAATTAATTTGATGAATTTAAAAAAAAAAAGTGACTCAATTGGAGTTATATCAATTGCATAAAAACGAATAAATGAAAAAATTTAGTGTAAAATAATAAAAATTATAACACTAAGAAAAAGTTATTGAAATATATATATATATATATATATATATATATATATATAAAACAAATTAGAAGCAAAAATATATTAATTTGATAAATTAAAAAAACGTGACTCAATTTGAAGTTATATACAGTTAGTTGAATAAAAACGAACAAATGAAAAAAAAATTAATAGTGTAAAATAATGAAATTATAGCATTAAGAAAAAAGTTATTAAATATATATATATATATATAAAACACAAATTAGAAGCAAAAAGTGATTAATTTGATGAATTTAAAAAAATGTGACTAAATTTGGAGTTATATTGCATAAAATGAACAATAACGACAAGCATTCGAGTGGAACACGTCACCTCTGAGTTACCCTGAGGTTAATTACGTGTTTCACTTCCCTGGACGCAAATATTGCAGCATTTATTCAGAGCCTATAAAGGCTCATATACACAATGTGTCACTATAACTAATCTACTGGGTCCTTCGCCAAGTGGTTCGAAGGGCCTGAGCTCGAATCAGCTTGGCCACATTTATTTATGTAAATGTTTACCAACCGCCGTAAGCGGTCGGTAATTAAGACATTAACTACCGCCTACAGCGGTCGCAAATTTAATCTAATTATAATTTTATTTTAATATATAATTTAACGACTGCCTACAACAGTCGCCAAATATATATAAATATTAATATTTTTTTAATTAATAGCATCACATCTGCCATCGGCTATCGGTAAATATAAATTAACGACCGCCTCTAGCGATCACGAAATTAATTAAAAGTTAATATTAAAATTTAATCAATTACTTTACAATCGCCTTTGTCGGTCGTTAATTAATAATTACTGACTGTTGTGAACGGTCGCTAATTTGAACCCAAACGGGTCATGATCCAGCAAGTTTAATGACAACCTTAGCGGTCGGTAATATTAACGACCACCACAAAAACGATCGCTATATCATTTTTGTGACCAAAAAGCGGTCGCTAATTTAATCGCAAAATTGGGCATTTTTTTAGTGAACTCCCACTTTTCAATATAATTATATTATATTTTTTAGTATAAATAATCTCAACTGTTAAGTAAGTCTAAATTGTGCACCTAGATATGAGACTTTTACGATACTAGAAAGAAAAATTCAGCGGATAATATGTACAATAATACAATTAAGCTGAGTAAGGCTAGTTACCAGCCATGAACGATTTTCTATTTTTTATCAATCAAACAATAATTACATGTTAACATATACCTCTCCCATGTGTAGTATTATAAGCTATATATTGATAATTAATAACTTTAAATTTAACAACACACTTAAAACATGAGACCTCTAGGGTATGTTTGTTTTAGGATTAAGGGGGTCGTGGAAAGTCATGACTTTGAAATCCTGAGATGTGAAAACTTTGATGAATAGTAAAAGTGTGTGTTTGTTTTGGGATTTTAGTAGGGTAGGATGTTACTTTATGTCAAATCAAAGTGTGATAATAATTGATTTTATAGGTATAATAATAGGTATAATAAGTATTTTATGAGTGTAGTGTTGGAAAGAGTAATAATATGTTTAATAGGTATTTTTAGGTGTGGATTGAATTTGGGATGTGAAATCCGGATGTTACATCCCAAACTCGTGTAGAGACGTGATCGCAAAGTCCTACGTCCATCCGTGGCAGTCCCAAAACAAACATACCCCTAGTTCCTGAATTAATAATATTCCGTAGATTGAAATATACATAGTACACGTATTTCACGTGGTAAGAGTCGATATCAAATAGCCGGCTATAATTAATATGCTAAAACTAAAGTATAATTAATTAAGTTAATGGAAGGTTAAATGCTTTTTTCCCCTTAAATTGCTTTTACAACTTTTTCCGACCTTAAATTTACGATCAATTTAACTTTTTCAAAAAAAATTATTACCTCTTCTAATTATAATTAATTAATTATATTTTAGATTAATTAACCTAATTATGGAATACTTAAAAGCTAGCTTTTTGGAAACTATACGGGAGGTTAATAACTATATATATATATTAAATTTTAAATAACATTATTCATTTATTAGTAATCATAAAAATATAATATTGTATATTATTCCCTCGGTCCCATAGCAACTTGCAAAGGGCGAGGGACACACAAATTAAGAAAAAAGTGGAATAAAATAAAAAATATATATGTTTTGAGTGTAATGTGGACCCAAAAAGTAAAAAAATTAATATTTTTTGTAATATGTAGATATTGTGAGGGTGAAGTTTATAAAAATATTTTTTTTTTTTTTTGTCTGCAAGTTCTTGTGGAACGTTCCAAAAAAAATTATGTAAATTTTTATGGGACGGAGTAAGTACCTAGTAATTTGTATAAATTTGAATTAAATAAAAAAAAGGCGGCAATTTCATAGTATGTATAGTGCTTCCACGTGAAAGACGTGAATAATGGTTGGATCATATTATTATTATTATTATTATTATTATTATTATTATTATATATAATTTTGGGGAAAAATTTCTTTAATTAAGTTGCCCGCCCCTTCAACCAATTATTCCCAATAAGCAAGATTGTTATTAATTAATAGCATATGTATATTTTAAATTATGGTTAATGCATGAGACGTACGTAGGTAGCTAGTAGTATATATATAGAGGGATGTATCCTTCGTAGCTAACAATTAATCAATTATAATCAAATTAAGGCAAATGGGCACCTCTTTGTTGTCGATCTTGTTCCTCTTTGTGGTGATAGTGGAGTCGGCGCAAGAGACACATTTCGAGATCGATGCCTTCACCAACCAATCCTTGATACTGTCCTACCAACGCGATGCTTTCGTTCCTCCGGATGAGACTTACCTACAACTTGTACCAGCTTATGCATCGGATCCCCCAGCAGCAAGCGTTGGTCGGGTCTTGTATACGGCGCCTGTCGATCTGTGGGACCTGAGCATACAACATGTGGCGTCCTTCGAAACTAACATAACTCTACGCGCCACACCGTACAACAGCACCCACGCGTACGACGGCATGACATTCTTCGTCATACCTGTCAACTCTACCACAACCCAAGGTGGAACTGCCACTAATCTGGGGATATACGACGCCCTCCAGCCTGCGGACTCCCCTTTCCTGGCGGTTGAATTCGACTACATCAAGAATACTAACTATGGTCCACATTATAACCACATAGGGATCAACATCAACTCCCCAATATCTCAGAACTTCACCAAGCTGGAGGATGCGCTAATGGGCCAACTTGTGACCGCGCGCATAGCGTATGATGCGCCCACAGCAAAGATAAGCGTGGAAGCTACCGACGGTTCATCCACTGCGGCTGTGACCTTCTACTTCAACTTGAGGGCTGTTCTTCCGCGCCAAGTTCAAGTTGGATTGTCTGCTTCAACAGGATCAGCTATTGATGCTGCATACTTCGACGTCTACACGTGGCACTTCAAGTCAACCCTCGTCCCCATCACGACGCCTGATATGCATGCGATCATGTGAATGCGCATGTCATCCTTGCATCGATGTTATCCAATATCTCTATATCTACAATTAATGTGTGTGCTTGTAATCTTAATTATCTAATGTATTTCACCGTACGTGGCATGCCGCGAATAACACGATCATCTTTATAAAGTTTACTACTAGCTAGTATTTAAATAATGTTTATGTCGCATGAAATAGAATGTTTTCAATTATTTCCACTGTACACTTGAACTTCTAACAATTCGGCACTACTATTTTTATAATATTTATGGGTCTGTAATAACTTGTTTCTTTTACTATTGGTGGCGGTCGTCAAATTCCCTGGTTTTGACCCGTTTGGTGAATTAGCGATCGCCTAGGTGGTCGTCAAATAATTATTGGCGACCGCTCCTAGCTGTCATTAATTTATGAATCAAATTAAAATATAATTTTTTATGTAAGAAATGCGACCACAAAAAATGATCATTAATATATATTTAACAACCGTCTTAGACGGTATAGATATTTTATTAAAATATATATATATATATATTTATATACAATTGCGACTGTCAAAAGCGATCATTAATATATAATTTGCGACTGCATGTCTCTGCGGTCGTTAAATTATATATTAAAACATAATAGATTAACGACCCAACATGTTAGTTATATCATCACATTGTGTATATGAGCATTTTTGTTGGCTCAGAATAAATGCTAATTTTTTTGCGCCCAGAGGGAGTCGAACACGCGACCTCTGGGTGTCTCAAAGGTGGCGTATTCCACTCGGGCACTTGTTGTTATTGTTCATTTTAATATAACTAATTGTACATAACTCCAAATCGAGTCACGTTATTTAAAAAATGCATCAAATTAATTCATTTTTGCTTCTAATTAATTTGTTTATATATATATCAATAATTTTTTCATAATGTTATATTTCTAATTTTCTTCCATTTTGCTTCTTCATGTGCATACCGAATGGAGCAAATCCGTCTGTGCACAGACCAAGCCTCACATTTCTCTTCTCACTCGCAAAATTTGGGAACTCTCCATCAAGATGTCTCCACGCATTAGAGTTTGTCGGATGGTGTATCTCTCCAAAATTCTAACCAGAACACTCCTCAGCATGTCATGTCATGTGCTTTGCAGTGACACTTGACTGATGTAACCTCTCTAAACGAGGAGTGGTGAGAAGATAATACATATACTTGAAAGTCGTCTTCTTCCTAGGATCAGATGGTTTGTACCTTGGGTGGCCGCACATCTTGCAATGATCAATGCTTTCATCGTCGATCCAAAACAGCATGCAACTATTTGTACAACAATCAATCTTCTCAAATAGTAAACCTATATCCTTCAAAAGCCTCTTACTTTGATAGAAATTTTCTGGAGCTGTGATCTCTTTAGATAGGGCCCATTTGAACAACTTTGTAAATTAATTGTAGACTTTCTGACTCAATTTGCCTTCAATTTTGACGGACAATATCTGAGCGTTGAATGACAACTGAGTCTTAGTATCACAACCAGGAAATAATTTATGATCGACAGATTTGAGCATCTTAAAAAATTTCTTCGAACGAGGGTTGGTTCCTCCTCTATGGGTGTGTGGTGACCACACAAACCAGACTCATCAATCATCGTATGATACCTTTAGAATTCATCTACCTAATCGAGTGGTGTCCCAAAGCATGAAGTAGGCGGATCATTGCTCGAACCACCAATCTCAAATCTCTTACCTCCACCACTACTCCACTGATCATAGAACGCAACCACTGTTTTGATATTATAATTCCACCGGTCTTCGCCATGTCTGGTCCAATTGTAGTAAAATGGAGAGAAACGAAACCTCACAAGATGAGTTTTAACCTCATCAGTGCTCAAGAATATCTTGTTACCGCACTTTTTTCTTGTACAAGGATATCTAATCTGGCCATACATATCAATGCAATATGGATTACGAGAGACAAACTCAATAAACTCATCAATCTTCTGGCAAAATTCAAAGTTGATAATTCCTTGTATCATACAAGGTATTTGATACATCCAATAATGATCAGGGAGTTCCATCTGATTCAAATTAATAATATATCACATTTAAATTATTAAAAAATTCGACAGAGTTTCGACTGTAAACAAGCATGCCTAATTTTTAAAAATAAAAAATCCACTATAATCATATATCAATTACACTAAATTTATCAAACATATGTGTAATTCACAAGTAAATTCTAATTAATAAACAACAAATAATGTTAAACTTATCATATATCAACACAAAAAAATGTTATATCTAATTTTTTTTATCAAATAACTAAACTATATTCAATTAGAGAATTGAACGGTAAAATTATAAAAACGTACAATGAAATTGAAGCAACGAGCACAATGTGATAATGGACTCGCACGATTGGAACCAACACGTCAAAAAAAATCTTGTTTAAATTTGAGAGGTTTTTGGATGAAGTGAGGGTGTTTTTCCCCTGAAACAAACTGAACAAAATGAGCAAAATCTGTTGTATGTTCGTAAATTTATGATCACTTTTTTAGTTTAGCGACCACATAGGTGGTCGCAAAATAAAGAATACAAATCGGGCATTTATTGCTCACCTGCCCACATCAGATTCCATATTTAGTGACCGCGTATGCGGTCGCTAATATATTATTTAAGTTAACGACCACCAATAGGCGGTGGCTAAATCACGAAATCGAATTGGGTTATTACTTTCCAATTACCCACATAGGATTCCATATTTTGTGACCATTTAGGCGATTGTTAACATAATAAATAATTTTATCACCACCACTGACTGTCGCTAAATGGTCAATGAAATATTTTTGTTTGAAACTTATTTTGAATAGTTTTTTATGATAGCAAAATACAGGTATATATTTGTATAAACTAACATTTCAGGATCAAAGAACTAAGGAAATTACAATTTGAAAGGGAAGTTAACAACTGTAGAGTTGATCAACTTACAGCTGGACAAGACTATACATCTGTAAGGTTAATCCTACAGTTGGAGTCTGAAGACTGCAAGAGTAAAGACTACAGGAGTAAAAAAAAGATCCTACAGCTATTGAAGACAGTTGGAAGATTTATGTACAAGTTCAACAAATTAAGAGATTGTCAAGACCCTTATAACTCAAATTTGTGAAGCAATCTTTGCACTCACTAAGGAGTATTTAATGATGAATTTATTTTAAAGTCTGAAGGATTATTGAAGATAAATCAAAGCCAAACTTAGACTTGAGGATAAGAACAAATATTGCAATTAGTACTATTCTACGTGAAGGAAGATGACCACTTCACACATGTGGAGGCTTATAGAGAGAAAGATGAGCCTTATCAAGAATCCAGAATTTTGAATTTCTAACGGATAATTCACACCTCTTCCACTATAAATAGAGGAAGAATTCAGAGGAAACAACAACAACAACAACAACCACCTGAGCAATTCAAGCATTCATACTAAGCAAGTCTACAACCAACACACTTTCAGAGAACTTATTAGAAATATCTTTTCTTTGTGATTCATAGTATAGTTGGTTAGGACTTCTT
Source organism: Prunella vulgaris (assembly GCA_026898435.1). Classification (NCBI taxonomy): domain Eukaryota; kingdom Viridiplantae; phylum Streptophyta; class Magnoliopsida; order Lamiales; family Lamiaceae; genus Prunella; species Prunella vulgaris. Next base: position 30,714 of record JAPKLY010000411.1, read on the forward strand.
AGAAGGAATCACATATATTTGTTGTTGTTCCTCAAACAATTTTTATTGTTACATCTACTTAGTGTAGATCACTCTTTGTGAGGTTTTTATCTAGTCTCTTAGTGAGTCTGTTTATTCTAAGTGAATAGGATAAGTATTTTTCTTGTTCTTAGATTAGAAATCTTTGTGAGATCTAGTTCTGAGGGGGAAATGCTTGTATTTGATCTTTGTGATCCGTTCTTAGTGAATTTGGCACCTAAGTGGTGTAACAGTGGATGTAGAAGATCTTATTCATAAACTCTGAACCACTATAAATATTGTTATCGTATTTACTTGTTTACTTAATTATTTTATTGCTTATTGCATACTACATTCATCATTGCTTTGAAATTGCATAAAACCTGTTTTATAGAAACTGGAATCTACAGTTGTAGACTCTCTAGTCACTCAGTTGTAAACTTCATCTTTCACATTATTTTTCATTAACACTTACACTATTTCTTGTTATACATAAATAGGTTTTTCAATACACTTTTAAGTGTGAAAAATTCCACTGATAATATCTACAAGTTGTTTGGTATTTTTTTTAAAAGTTTTCAAGAAACCTATAGTTGTAACCTTTGTGGTCCAAAAGCCTTGTATATTGTTTTAAACTTAGAAGAGGTACTTGAAGTTCTAGTATCTGAACTTGAAAAGTTTAAGATTTTATTTTTGAAGGTCTACTCACCCCCTCCCCCTTTAGACCTTCACCATTTTAAAGGGACCAACAAGTGGTATCAGAGCAGATCATTTTATTTTTGAAAAACACACCTGCATATTTGCATGGCTCCTAAGATGGTGAAGTCCAAGGTTCCTATGTTATCTATTGAAGACTATAATGAACAGAAGATCAGAATGCAAGCACACTTTCAGGTATCAATGTATGGTGAATCATAGAAGAATGTCCTATAATAATTAAGAAGGTCAATACTGCATCTGATCAGTCAAGTGGACTAGCTCAGATCATCCCCAAACCTAAAAAAGAATGGACAGAGGATGACAAGAGAAGTTCAAATCTTGATAATGTTGCAAAAAATATTATTTATCACTCTCTAGATAAAATTGTGTTCGGAAAGATAAAAAACTGCAAAACTGCAATTGATATATGGTAAAAGTTGGAAATGATTTGTGAAGGAACTGATCAAATCAAGGAAAATAAGCTCATGATTGCAATCCAGAAATTTGAGAACTTTAAAATAAAATCTGGAGAAGATCTTGAAAAGTTTGAATCAAGATTCACTGAAATACTCAATGAGTTTGACTCACTTGGAAAAGAATACTGACAGAGAGAAATGAACATGAAAGTTCTTAGAGCCCCACCTTCTGAATGGGACATGAAAATGATTTCCATGAGAGAATCACAGGATTTATCCAAGATATCCACCTTTAAACTCTTTTCAGATTTTGAAAGTGTATGAATTTGATAGTAACAGAAGAAAAGAACCTGGCAGTGCAATGGTTACAGCTCTAGTAGCTGACAACCTTGCAGCTGCAGATTCTGAAGAAGAAAACTTGGCTCGCTTTATTAAGAAGCTCAAGTGATTTGGAAAGTGGTAACGGAAGAAGCAACTTACGCTAAGGGAAGAAGGTGAAATCAACAAATCAACTGGTTCTAACTCCTCCTACCTGTGTTATAACTACTAAAAACCAGGACACTACATCAAAGACTGTCCTTACCCCAAAGCAGAGAATTAAACAAATGAGGAAAAGAAGGCAAGGAAAGAAAAAAAGAAAAGATTTGACAAGGAGATAATTAGAGCTCTTCTTTCGGAGTTTGACAAAAGCTAGGAAGAAGTTCCATCTTCTTCTCAAAAGTCAACTATAGATTCGGAGGACAGTGATTCAACTGATTCAGATGAAGAAGCCCTTATATATCTTATGGCTAAAGATGAAGATGTATGCTCATCATCAAGTTATAGAACAGAAAAGCATCTTTCCAGTGAAATGCTTAATTCAATCCAAAGACTTCAAGAAGAAGAAAGGAGTTTTAGAAAGGAGAATGAAGTTCTAAGAAGAGACAACTATTTTGAAAGGGAGCATGTGAAGGCTCTAATGGATGAATTGAAGATGTTGAAAAACAGTTGCTAGTTCTACAGGAACTCAAAGAAGGATTCAGTTGTTTGCAGAACAATAATGAAGAACTCTTCAATGAGGCAAGCTGTAGAGCTGGAGACTGTATTGAACTACAAGAAACTATCAGATCACATGAGATAATTATAGCTGACCTTGAAGACAGGAACTGTAATCTTCAAAGAAAGCTAGATTGCTTTGGAAATCATCCAAACAATTAACGAAGATGATGTCTCAACTGAGACATACTGGTGATTTAACTAGCTTGGGTCATATTCCTTTTGACTGGATCACTCATATGCAGAGCTCCTTACTTGGAAGTCTATGAGAGAAAAAGTTTGTCAAAAGCCCCATACAAACTCAAGTAGAAAAAGTTGTAACGTTCAAACCTACGGCTAGAAGAGATCAACTTCTTGAACAAGTACAAAGGATTGTCTCTAGAGAAGCAACAGAAGATCCAAGAGATCATCTATGCATCTAATGAAGAGATAACCAATATAGTACATGGCATGACTTTGAAGACAACTGGTGAGTCTACAGCTATACAGAATAATGATCAAGGACTTGAACCAGATTTGAAATGGTTAAAGAATGATCCCCCTGAGCAAATCATTGGAAAAATATCAGACAAAGTGAAGAGTAGAAGACAAGTCAATGAGGCTATGTTTGCTACATTCCTCTCATCAACAGAACCTACAAATATTCATGAAGCACTGCAAGATGTCAATTGGATTATTGCAATGCAAGAAGAACTGAATGGTTTTAAAAATAAAAATCAAGTATGGGGACTTGTCCCCAGACCTAGGAATCACAAAGTGATTGGCACTAGGTGGGTATTCAAGAATAAACTTGATGAAGATGGGATTGTAGCCAGAAATAAAGTAAGGCTAGTTGCTCAAGGCTACTATCAAGCTGAAGGCATAGATGTTGATGAATCATTTGCCCCAGTTGCTAGACTAGAGGCAATAAGAATATTTCTAAATAGTTTACTCTCAGGGGAAGTGTATGTTGAACAACCACTTGGATTTGAGGAATCTACAACATAAAACAATGTCTACAAGCTTAGAAATGCTTTTTATGGACTTAAGCAAGCTCCAAGAGCATGGTATGATACTTTGTGTGATCACTTGATAAAAAATGGATTCAAGAAAGGAATGGTTGACAATGAAGACCTATGAAGAAAGTTCCCTAAGCAGATGTTATCATATTGATGTTGATGATATCATATTTGGGTCAACCAATGAAGACCTATGCAGAAAGTTCCCTAAGCTCATGCAAGATAAGTCTGAAATAAGCATGATGGGAAATCTGAATGTTTTTCTTGGGATTACAAGTCAAGCATATGGAAAATGAAATTTTCATCAATCAAGTTAAATACATTCAAGAATTGATCAAGAGTTTGGAATGCAAAATTCTAATCCTACAGGCATACCTATGACACCTTCAATAAACTTAGACAAAGATGAGAATAGCAAGAGTGTTAATGTAACAAAGTACATGAGACTTATTGGATCATTGCTATACCTTACAGCAAGCAAATCAGATATTATGTCTGCAGTAGGTGTATGTGCTAGATTCCAAGTTAATCATAAGGAATCACATTTAAATGATGTAAAGAAAATCATCAAATATGTCAAGTCTACACAGAATTTAGGACTGTGGTATCCTAAAAAAATGAGGAATTGAACTAATAGGCTACACAGACTCGGATTTTATAGCCTTCACTGAAATGCCCTGTCCTGACCGCGCTTAGAAACAGACAGTAGAACATCAGTGGTCTTTCTCAGGATTGCCTTCACGAATATTCTGTTTTCAGGAATCTTCAGGATGACTCTGTCTGAACTTGGTCTTCAGGACGCTTCCCACTGAACTGAGTACCTGTAAATATAAAAAGTCTAACCTATCCTGAAGTTATTCCGGACTCTATGCAATCCTGAATTTGTACTTGGGCAAATCATCTTTTCAGGGGTTTTGGAATCTGAATCAAAACTCAGTGAATATCCCAATACTAAGCATAATTAATCAAGTATACAATAAAGAGTAAGATCACATCGTTTCTCACAACAATTAAAACATATTCATCAAGCAATCATCCTATTTCAACAAAACAAGCAAGAGCACATTAAAAGCTCACAAGAATTAGCAATTAATCACCACCAATACTAAGAGTAAGCATGATCTAGAAAAATTGATGCAAATGGAATTTAAAAAGTGATCGTACCCCCAAACTTTTTCATTGCTAAGTAATTAAAAATTTGGCAAACTGGTGTTTAAAATGAAATTTACCATCAACAACCATAAAACAAAGCTCATGCTAGCCAAATCACACAAATCATCAATTCAATCATGTAGGCCAAGTCAATTCACACAAAAAAATTTAAAAAATATAGTGCATCAGTGCAATATAACACACATAAACACCCTCAAAACTTAGAAACTATCAAGCAATCCAAAGTTCGAGCCTGGAGACTATGATACATCCACATAGCATAAGACACACATCTAAGAATTTAATGTCAACTTATTAAGCTCAAAGGCACTTTATCTCTATTTTAGCTCAACTTTTCCCTACAAAAGCCCACCAAAAAAAAAAAAAACAAGAGCAACCAACTAACAATGGAAAGAACAAAATAAAAGAACAAAGGAATGAGTTATATCCTATTTAGCTCTAAATTTAATGTCTTCAAGGCAGACATAACTCAAATGAATTTAAACTTCCCTTTTAGACTCTATGTTGGGCACTTTTTTTTTGGAACAAGAGGAATGAAGTGCTTTGAAATAGAACGGATGAAATATTTCACTTGACGCTCATGTTGACAATTTTTACTCAATCGATGATTAATGTGGCTATACTTCAATGTGGATTACCGAACAAAAAATATGATTATAGGATAATTATACTAATTATGTATAGAACTATATGGAGAGAAGTTTCTAAGTATTTGTTCTAGTATTGTGAGTGTAACCCTTAACTTGTACAAGACATGATATATTTATAGGATTTTATAAAAAATATATTAGTATTTTGATGATGTGAAAACCAACAGACTTTGTAATAGGACCAGTTGAACCTTTTACTCAGCTCTGTAAAATGGGTCTAGCATAAGATTTGACTAAAGGGGAACCTTTGAAGAAGACTATGAAGACTAGAAGCTACAAGGAAAGAAGATCAGAAGAGCCTTCATAAGAGGTCAAAAGTGTTACTCAGAAGACTCATAAGAATTGGAAGAATTCTTTATCAGAGGACCATAAGAGGTTTTCAGAAGACCCTCTAAATTGAAGACAAATGTTGAAGTTTAGAAGGCCAAAAGGCTCAAGACTTAGAAGATATCAAGTTCATACTCAGTTCAACTTGTTCAGAAGAGTTTATGATCAAGGAAATTGAACTGGAGCTTCTGGATCAGATCAGACGAGGACAGACTGCATCAGAAGAGTCTACTCCAGATCAGACGAGGACACTCCAAAAGATCAAATCAAGACCAGAAGGCTAAGGAAGGATAAAGACCAATTTAGATGACATAGAAAAAGTCATCTGAACATATTCTAGTGGACTTAAAGGTATGTGCTAGCTAAGGGATCATCTTCAGAAAACCAGTTGAGGAGGATTAAGTTTGTTGATGCTCCCATCTCTTTCAGAAGCTGTGTGAAGTTAAATCTTGGTGAGTCACATGTTTAAGGAGATCATGGGAAATAAGGAAAGAAGGCAATCCAATCAAGTTAAAGAATCAATCAATCTCTCTGATTGATGGATTGCACCTTTATATGGATTCAAAAGTTTCTCAATGGCTAGTTTTGAACCTACAAATAGGAGAGTGAAGGACAAATTTAGTAGAGATTATCAAGCGCACAAGATCAAGCTGAAACCTTGTTGAAATTCCTTCACACTCACAAGACACTTACAAGAACGTTATTTTGTTCAGACTTTGTATAAGTCAAGTGAGCTAGTCATCTTATCTGTAGATTAACTAAGAACCCTTGTAATTTGAGAGTATAAATCTCTCAATTTGTAAATGAGTAAAAAGGAAGTAAGTAGATAGCTCTTTCAACCACGTTGGTTGGAAGAGAATGGATGGACATTTGTCTGAACCACTATAACTCCATGTGTCTCTTATTGCTTACTTTAATTTTGTTTTATTTGCTTTGTCCTTCTTTAAGTGATCTTTGAAAAAGATTTTCATTTCAAAACGTTTTCGCAAAAGATTTAACAATCATATTGTGCACTCTACTGACTTAGTTCAGTTTGGTTTATGAAAAATAGAAGACCTCAAGTCTTCTGATTATTTTCTCAAAATTAGTCTGTTTTAAAGCAAAATTGTTTTAGAGGTACACAACTTTATTCAACCCCCCTCTTCTAGACTTGTGAAACTCTTGCCAACAATGTTCAAGGGACCAACAAGTGGTATCAGAGCAGTGTATCCAAAAGACCCTTGCCTGAGAAACTTCTGGTGGTTACTATGACAGATCCTTGAAAACCCTTTTTTATAAAAAAAAAGACTCGTCAGCTTTCTTTGTACTATAATCCTTCGTGCAGATATATAGACTCCTACAAGAAAAGTGGTTCAAAGACCAGAAAGCTACCTGAGTTCTCCATTGAAGATTATGACAAATCATTTAGGAGCTATCATGACAAGATGTTGGATGTTCTGGAAGATTCCAGATATTCTACCTAATGCACTAAAATGTAAATTTTGTGATGCAAAACGTATTTATTTTGGAACCTTCTATATTTGCTGCTCATTAGGGGAAATAAAACTGTAAGAAACTAAGATGTCTTTAGAGTTATTACAGTTACAACTAATACCACTCAGCGAGCAAAACAACCTATTGTTAGCTCCTCGTTTGCTCGGAACTTTGCTCTATTTTCTCTCTATTATCGATCAAGAGAGGTTTTGGGTAGTTTGTGACGAACTGGCCAGTCACACAACGACATGGATTCAACTTGATTGAATCCCTTATTGACTTTTCTTTCAATAGTTGCACCTGCATTGTTGGCTATTACTTGCATGCACGAATTAATAAGATATAACAAATTTTATTGCTATCTTGTTTGTCTTGAGTATCCCCTACTTATAAATCATCAATAATTCTATTTTACAATCAAAGCCAGGAAGCTAACACTTGTATATACCAGTTGCGTGGTGCATTTGTTCACAATTAATATATTCAACGAAACAATTAATACTAACAAATTATCCTTATGTCCCTTAAAATTTTGCGGTACTTTTTTACCATAGAAATTAAAATAAAATAAAATGAATAAAATATGTAGGGTGAAAATTGAGAGATTGAGATACTAAGAGTGTGTATTTTAAAGAATATTTTTATTTTGGAATACGTTAAACTTTTGTTTAACCAATTAAAAAAATTAAACAAAACTTTTCAAAAACAGATATAGTAATTTTTACCATTTAAAAACAATAATACATCTTTGATCTTTATTAAATGATGCGTCCGGTGTAACAAGTTTTATGGTCTACAGGATCCTATTCTAAAATCAATTGATAATAAATAGGGTAGCTAGTAGATAGGTTTAACACAAGGCCATATTTGTTGTTGTGTAGTGAAATTGATTGATTTATTGAGTTGGATAGAATTAGAAATGCAATGTTCACTTGTCCCGCACAGGCCTCGGGAATGCTCATGTTTTTGGTCTGAAAGAATGGGTTACATTTAATTATTCCAATTTATCTTTATAATATACTCCCTCCGTCCCGTAGGAATTTGCACCCTATGGGACGTCATATTTTTTAAGAAAAAATGATTTTATATTTAAAATAGTGGTATATAGGTAAATATGTGTAAATCTTTGTGAGTGTGCACGTAAATCAATGCTTCTTTTTTTTAGTAGTGTGCAAATTTGTGTGGGACGTCCAAATAAAAAAAGAGTGCAAATTCCTACAGAACAGATGGAGTACAAGCTATGTTGCACGAATGCCGGTGCAGTGTGCGATACAATACGAGTGCGAAGATACATTATTTTTTTAAATTGTAGAATACGATTCGTCAAAAATACGATATTTTATATTTAATTTTATTATATATAATAACTTGTAATTAATTAAAAATATAAAGGAAATTCATCAAACATGTCACAAAACAACAATTAAAATTAAATACTATCAATTTGCATAAATCATAATAAAAACTTTAATGTAAACAATTTGTATTCTTTAATTCAGTTTGACACTTTGACTTTAGTTATTACTTATATATTAAATATTAAATTATACTTATATATTATATATTTTATTAACGGAATACTTATATATTATATTATATACTTGTATTATATTATATATTATATTTTAATAATAAATTTTAAAATCTTACAAAAAAGACCCTAATTTTTAAAAGAATTTGCGATAAAGTCTGATACGCGTATTCGTCAAAAAAAAAACTAAAAAATATTCGGATACGCCTCGGGTGCGAATCCAACGCGAATCACACCCGCACCCGTATCCCCCGCGTATCCGATACTGCATACCTGCAAATTTTGAAGAATCCGTGCAACATAGTATACAAGTCATGTGAGCCAAAACAGATCAAGCTTGGATCTCATGCAGTTTCTATCACACATCTTTCCGCCAAAAAAAACTTGGGGCTCAAATCTTCAAATAAAAATATAAATCCAATATTGTCATAATTACCCAGGAATATGTTAATAAATATAAAACCTTGATTTACGATGATACATTGCATATCTAATCTATTGATTCAAGGCATTGCCTTTTGCATCCGAATGATCAGATTTCATGATAAAGAATGTTGAAAATGAATAGATAAATAAAGAATAATAATAAGTGGGAGAATAGAAGGTGTAAAATTCAGTCTCTCCAAAATCCTAATCCAGTCTTTAAAAAGGAAACATAAAGCAGCTCATTCCAATTATCGGGCACTCCACCAATGACTGCAATATTATGCATGGACTTTTTGTTGGGTGACCATCCTTTCTATAATTCATTAGATGACTTATGTTCAAATATGTGATAAGGGCTTTTATATCCTTAAGCACATCCTTCAAAACCCTCATTTTAGCAGGGTACTTAGCTAAATAAGTTTCATTGAATATTGGCTCAGTTTCGTTGTGGCACTGACCTCCTGAGAGAGCAAAAACACACACTTCAGAAATAATCACTTCCCCTGAATGAAGTAAATTTAATGTAATTAATCAAGCATTTGCAGGACATGTTACTTTCCCCTGGATGAAGTATTAAAAATGTCATCAAGTAAAAAATTCTATCATATACTAAAATAAAATTTTATTTATATATAAAAACCAATTAAACCCCTTTAGCCCATCAACAGGTTTTTGCCTGCACAAGTCAAGTCTTATCTCTCGGGATTCCAATTTACAGAGAAATAAGGAAAGAATGCCTATGAAGATCCTACGTTGAGTATCAATTTAAGTACCCACCCCCCACCAAGATTTTGTCATCTTGTATAACTTGAATTGAGACAAAAAATTATGAATTAATCAGCCTTGAATAAAAAAAAGATTAACAAAAATTAATATTTCAAATTGAAGATATAAATTGAAAATCAATCTAAATTGAAGATATAAAAATTAACATTTCAAATTGAAGATATAAATATGATGTGAAACTAGGTCTAACAGCATACCTAAAATGCGTGACTGAATATCCTCTGAAAACAACTGCAGTTTGCTGCTATCGATATTTTTATCAACGCAACGAGCCCAAGTGGCGAGTGCTCTCTTGTAGGCATCCAAAACTTTAAGTTCTGGGTGAACATAAATTACCTTCCTGGTAATAATTTTCCCTTAAAAAAAAGGTACTTAACAAAATACAGAATTTACGGGAAATGGTAAAATCTAGAAATCAAGAAAAGACCACCAGAACTCACCCAAGAGACGTTTTCTCATGAGTCCACCAGTGTCCCATATTGAAAAATATAGTATCAGCATCATGATACATGGAAGCCCCATCCATCAAATCCAATCTCAGCGTCTCATATGAACCATTTTTCCCTTTATTTGATATTTCTTTGACAAGAAAGGGAGAACTCAAAGTCAACTATGCAGTTATAATCCTGCATACATTAACAAGGATAATGGATTAGATAAGGGTAGTTTAATAATCTTTCTTCATTCTATTTGAAGATGTTATTATAGAATCTCCAATGAATACTAGTTTTTTTTGTCTTCAACACCGTGGCGAAGTTCCCACATGTTTCTATTTAAAGAATCTCCAATGAATACTAGTTTTTGCCCCCGGAGTCTTGTAATAAAATCAGTGGCTTTGAACCTGGGAAAGCATGTATGGTCAAGCGTCAACATGATGTCTTGATTGGGAAAATCAACAAATTATAACTTTTCATACATAACTGGGTTTATAATCTGTAATATAAATTATTTATCAGGTCCAATCTAGAAACCTTAGAAGATGTTAATCTGTATAAAGTAGTGCTCCTATTTTCTTGTTGAGATATGATACTACACAACCTGGTGAAGTTTGTTAAGAAATTCAAATGCAGTATACATCCAAAACAGTAACTTTAGATATATAATACGCGATGAGATTACGTATAGTTAGAAGCCATACTAAATTAGACAATCCATGTACTCTTAACAGTAAAAAGAACATAAGATGTAAGGCCATCCATAAGAGCATATATTAAACTCAAATTCATCAGATATATCACATGAACTCCAACTATATCCACATTTCTCTCAATTTATCAAAGCATAGGTAAATCATATACGAGCAGAGATAGCAATACAAATCCTACCTGGGGATGTCACAACTATAAGGCTCCCATCTCCATTTCACAAACTCGCTATTGGGCCTCCCATTGAGCTTGCAATCGAAATCCCTGCCAATATAAGGACAAAAACCTGAAGGACAGTATGGCATCATATCATCTCCCACAGATCTACCATCAAAGATGTCACAACTCTTGTAGGATCTCTCATTTACTCCTGCATTTCCCAAACCCCCATTTTCTTGATAACCCGAGCAATTTCCAACACGGCCTTCTTCTAAAGATGCAACATGAACAACTGTGTTTTCCCCATATGTGAGGAAGTTAAGCTCTAATTTAAGGATTGTATCTTGTTTGGCAGCTTAGCTTATCCTCCAACTCACCCTCCCTGCATGGACAAGAGACATATATATAATTTTTACACTCCAATTCACCCTCCATGCATGGTCATGAAGAACCAATACAGCTAATAAGAATACAATTTCACAACTTATATGAGAAATGATATATTTTGCAAGTTTCTGTAATACTTTAAAACTTGAGTATTACTAAACATGCAAAAGTATTATGTCATGTACATTCATCCTAGCATTTTGGTATCACAATTACAAAAACTTTTAGATAACCCCCCTTATAAGAACTTGTAACTCTTCTAACTTACCTGATATTGGCCCTATCATTTTCAAATGTGGAACCAAACTTCAGCACGTATCTGGAAATCAAGTCAACTATTTGATATTTATGCGTGTCCTCAATGCACATTTTTTAGATAAAAGAAAGCAGCTCTAATGATTTACAACCATATGTTTTAGCTTCACAATCTCCCCAGACACAAATAATCAAGTAAGCAATAACCTTAAATCGGATTCAAGACCATGCTTACCCAGGCTATATTACTCCCCAGGTATCACATGTTCCCCTTTTTTTTTTCAGAGCAAAGACAAAGCCTGCCTTGACCATATCATAATCTACATTGTAAGCATCTCTACTTTATTAACAATAAATGCAGGCAGCTAGTAAAGGAAAAGACAGAGCAAGATCCTTATTCTTTGTAGATGGTATGCACCAAGTCCTCAACTCTTTTATCTTTTATTGTTGTACCTGACATAGAATAAAAATCATTATGATTAATATTAGTCTTGAGATCAGCTTATCTATTTAATACCATCATATAAAGAGTGGGGGGTCATCCAAAGTACTAATCAAGATAGGCAGTCAAGAATTAACCTATTAAAATTTTCAAAAAATATTGATTCTAAAGCATCGATGCTTACCTTGTGGTACCAGCAAAAGCTTTCCTTTTGCAACAATGTGAAGGTCAAAAAGCAGAGGATCTGACTTTATGAATAACAACAGCTCTAGTGATCTTCTACAGACAATTTTCCAGAACATCTAGTGAATGTCCATGCCCGCGCATGCACACAGTTAATGAATCTAATCCATCATACACAAAGTATTCTTCAGGATAACAGCGGTCACCATTAAGAAACACACGAACACCATCAGTGAGTTCAATCCAACTACAACCAGGCGATTTCTTTATATCTTGTTGCCTCATCATATGTCTCAGTTCTGCCAGTTCTGCATATCTTCCAGCTTCTCCATATATATTAGACATCAAAACATAATTACCACAATGCCCCGGTTCAAGCTCGAGCACCTTCTCTGAAGCTACCTCAGCAAGGTCAGCATTCCCATGGAGCTTACACGCAGACAAGAACGCCCTCCACACAACTTCATTAGGCTCAATTGACATATCTGATATCAACTTAAAAGCTTCCTCAAGTTTCCCAGCGCGTCCAAGCATGTCAATTACACATGCATAATGTTCAATAACAGGAGTAACCCCATATCGGGGCTGCATCTCTGAAAGAAGCTCTCGCCCTTGATCTAGAAAGCCTGCATGGCTACAGGCGGCTAATACTCCAACAAAGGACACCTCATCCGGTTTCAATCCATTCTCACACATACAAGAAAACAAACCCAATGCCTCTTTCCCGAACCCATGCATACCATATCCCATCACCATAATGTTCCACGAAGCAACATCCTTAACTCTTAAATGATCAAAAACTACACGAGCTTCCCTCATACTTCCACATTTTGCATACATATCCATAACTGCATTAGCAATATATGTACTACCTACCTTGTCCAATTCCTGTTTAATCATATAACCATGTATTTCTCTACCACGCATCAAAGCTGACAAATTCGAGCAAGCAGGAAGAGCAGCGGTAACAGTCACCAAATCAGGCTGAAATCTTGAATTTAACATTCCCATAAAAAATCTCAAAGTCCCCTCATGATCTCCACATTGCTCATGAACACTAATAATGGAGTTCCACGAATATATATCCTCCTCAATCATGTTTTCAAAAGCCATCAATGCATCCTCAAGCTGCCTGCATTTACCATACATATCAATCAATGCATTTGAAACTGCTATTCCAAAATCATGGCCCACTTTTATCGTGAATGCATGAATTAACTTGCCATTGTAAACCTCCCCTGCCAATGCTAGAGCTGACAATACCCCAGTAACAGTGAACTTGTTAGGAACGAGCCCCGTCTCAACCATCCTCCTAAAAATCACCAAGGCCTTACAAAACTCCCCAATCTGCACATAACCGCTAATCATTGCATTCCAAAGAACAATATCGTATTTCTCAGGCAATCTTTCAAAAACCTTCAACGCATCATCCATCAGATCAAACTTTAAGTACGAATGCACTAAAGCACTGCCTATAAACAAATCAAAGTTCAGCCTAAACTTAAACAACAGCCCGTGAATATTTTTCAAGTCCACAATATTCGAACAAGCCTTAATTGCACAAGGGAAAGTAAACTTATCAGGGGTTACGCCAAACAAACGCATTTCGCTGTAGAATCCAAACGCTTTCAATGGAAATTCATTAGAGGCTAATCCAGCTATAATTGAATTATAAACAAACGCATTGTGAACATTGGTTGACGCATTGAAAACAGATAAAGCATCGGCAATGGAGTTGCACTTGGAGTACATATTGATCAGGCTAGTAGCAGAGAGAGGGGAAGCAAGATGGCCATTGACGAGCATGAGGGAGTGGATTTGTCTTCCCTTTGAGAGTTCTTGATTCTTTGCACATGATTGAAGTAAACCGATGCAAGCTTGTAGATTTAGCAACTCAATTGGATTGGAAGAGAATTTGCGGGAGAACAAGAAGTTAGTAGTGTGTAAATGAATTGCTAAGAACATTGTTTTCTTCATTGTAATGATGGTTTTCAATAATTATAATTTGTTAAGAATGGCCAGAGAAAGGTGAAGCTGGAGCAGGGACCTCGAGAAGCATTCGATCATCTGAAGATATTATCACAACAAGCAAAATCACTTGCCGGGCATGGGTAAAACACCAGGTATTTCACTTTTGAGAGTGGAAAGAAAAGCATTGGGAAATCATGGTAAAAATTAAATGCAAACAACAAGAATGAAGGATTATAGAAAGAGGAATTTATACATAAACAAGTAATTACGACAAACAGATCAAATGCACATTTTACATTGTTAAGAAAAACACAGAACTTAGAAATCATCTTCCACCCAGCGAAATAATTAGGGCGATCAGCATGTCCCTGTGGGAAAATTAATTTCTCACAGAAATATCGTTCTTAATACTTTACAGATTCTATTTATGCAGTAGTGATACCAACTGTTGTGTTTTTCACGATTTACCGCCTAAACTTTTCCACGTTTGAAACTTCAACATCTAACTATAATTACAGTTATGATGATTAACAATCGATAGTTGACCAAAAAGGGTTAAAAGTCTCTTTCCCAATCAATTTCACCCAACTAAACAGAATGCAATTATATTAAGAAGAAAAACACAAAAACGTGAATCATTTGTTTAGAACGAAAAATACGCATCATTCGAATTCATTTCACAACATAAGCTTTTGAGCTAAGAGAATAAGCATTTGCAGTAATACTTCAGTAGACAGTAGACCAACATCAAGATAGACAAAAGCCAGAGGATAAAAAATGCGAAAAAGAGAAGAAGCGAATGACCTGTTACAGGATAAAGTGAAAGTGATGAAGCAGCAATTGAATTGGGTTTGTAGGTAAAACCGGCGGCGTCTTTCCAATGAAATGCTGATCTTAAATAACATTGTCTCCTTTTCAGAACTTCCATTCTTTCTTCATAATCTATTGTCAAATCATCGTTGCAGCCCTCCTCCGAGCTTCATTTCACCAAATAAATTGTGCTTCTTTTTTCTGTTTTCCCACTATGTTGTGAATTTGCAGCGACGATGACGTGGTGTTTGATTTTTGAAGCTGAATTTGGGGGCAATTTGATTTGAAGTCGGACGAACAGAGTGAGAGAGGAAGTGATGAATGAAAATTGGGCCGATGAGCCCATTTAGAGAATTATAATGGACTATTGGACTTGGGCTGCTGCATCACAATTATATCATTTAATAATAAAAGAACTAATTTTTTTAATTTAATCCAAAGATTATTTACATTATTCACACTAGGATGCAAGAAAATTGCATTAGGTGTGTGTTGGGAAATAGATGAAGAATGTTTGACTTAATCCCAAAAACCCCTAAGAATATATGTAAAGTAGTTGCAAATAAGTTTAGAGAAATAGCCTAACTGTTAGGAGGCTGCATTACTTTGACAGACTAGTTGACAGGCAATAGGCCACTTGAAGAGAAAGAAGAATTCATCTGTGAAGATCAACTGCCCTGATACTCATTTAGTAAATACACCCACCAAAAGAGAAGTTTACTTCAGAAGACTAAGTACAACTAACCTGAGGTACTCAGAGGAGTTACAACCCCAATGTGAAGAAGTCACCTGAAGTCTTAAATGCGTCTACAACATGTAATAAGGTGGTTGCAACATTTAATGAAGTTTTAAATGCAACAAAAAAAATGTTCCAAGTCACCTGAAGAAGTGGCAGTGGACTTGAAGAGAGTCGTTTGACTGATTTGAAAACATCCAGATAAGTCAATGAGAAGCTGCCACCTATGTACGTACCTGACAACAAAGCTGACTAACCTACCAAAGTCAGAAGCAACCAGCAACCTAGGATGACACAAACTACAAGGACGGCTGCATTAATACCAAGCAAGCATTTAATGAGCTATCGCTAATTAATGTTTAGGATTGACTGCATGAAAATTTGAAGAACGTTAGTTTACCAAAATAGCATGATTTGAAACCTTCTCTACAACGAAAAGTTTTTCAAATTGTGTCTATAAATACAGAGGTTGGAGATGAAGAGAAGCACGGGAAACACTCAAGCATTCAACTTTCAAAGCTCTCATAAAGCACTCGAAAATTCTATATTTCCCAAGTGTTTTCACATTTAGAGTTCAACTCTGTATCATAGGCTCACATCGTAATATCCTAAAATCCTACTGAGATAGTCCAAGCCCAAAAAATATTTCTCATTGTAAATGACTATCTCAAACCAAGTTGGAACCCACTCAAAGCCATTAAGTTGTGATGTTTAAGGTAGAGAGTAACCTGAAAGTAAGCTGAGGCATATTCTCAGTCTGAAATCTTGAGAGGACTAGGACTTAGGAAAATCCTAGGGATCAAGACTAAACTGTGTTCTTGATTAGTGTACATTGACACTATAAATCAAGGAATTCCTAAGCTAAGGAATTCTCCTGTTAAATCAGGAAAGTAGATGTATGAGAGTTTAACTTTGAACCACTATAAATCCTCTGTGTCTCTTATTACTTTATTCTTTTTGTGTGTGTTGCTTGGACAAATCTTCAAGGGTATAAAATCTATTTATATATCTTATCCGCTGCTAACAAGACTTACATTGATAAACATTCAACTCACAGGCTACCTAACCTTGTAGTGAAAAGTATCAATCACTAAATCTCTCTGAAGTTTTTGACAGGCTACTCTCAGGTCCACTGTTGAAATTCAACAGGCTACTTGAGTTAGTTATCCTGTCCACTTTGTCTATTACTTGTCTTATTTGTAAAAAAAATTCAAGACATGTATATCCCTCCCATACAGTTGTTGACTATATTTGGGACTAACATGTGGTATCAGAGCAGGGGTTCTAAGAACCATTGCTTTGTCATTATTGTGGTCAATTGAATTGATCTCACTAACCACCCTGTTAAGATGTCTACACATGCAGAATGATCTATCAACACTAGTAATGCACCTACAGGAGCTACAACCAATGTAGTGGGAAGCTCAGACTCTAACATTGGAATCAATCCTCTAAACCATGTCTCATCACAAATTGCCCCAATTCTCAGTAGAGGGCTATGACTTCTGAAAAATTAGAATGAAGGCTCACCTAGCCTGTATTCATGATGAAATGCTTAGAGTCATCACTAGATGTCCATTTGTCTTTATGACTGCAAATTCTAGAAACTCAACTGCCACCTTAGCTGATCCTAGAGATGAGTGACCTAAGGATGAAGATGATCTCACTGCTGATGAAAGAAAGAGACATAATCTCAATTTCATTGCCATGAACATATTGTATACTACAATTTCTGACTCTGTCATGGGATGAGTTGTACACTGTACTACTGCAAAAGAAATATGGGATACATTAGCTCTCCTGTTGAAGGGCACTGACAAAATCAAGGAGAATAAGCTCTCTGTGGTTGTTCAAAAATATGAACAATTTGCCATGGAACCAAATGAGACCATTGATCAACTTGATGACAGATTTACTGATATCATGAATGAAATCAACTCTCTGGGCAAAGTATATACCAAGAGAGAGGTGGCTCTCAAAATTCTCAGGGGACTTACCCCCAGATGGGATGTCTATTATGTCATGATGCAAAACACAAAGGATCTATCTAACATGTCTATGCAACATGTGTTTTCTGAACTAATTTTTACTCATTTAATGCGTCTCTGCCAAGAAAAACCCTTCACATTTTTACTCATTACTTTTCTTAAAAGTAGAATTTTGACAGCCAAAACTTTTTCAAAATTGAGACACGTGTACCGACACACGCACTATCTCTGAATATCAAAAGGCCAAGAATTGTGGGCCTTTGGATCAAATAGTGTAATATGTCAATCAACATGATCCCACGATATGTAATTAACACAATTTCTTAAACTGCTCACAATCTTTTCAAATCCTTTATAATTATAACCTCTCTCATACTTCTTCTTCCTTATGTTTTCCATATTCTCTGCAAATATTTCTCTAAGTTTCCTTGCTACTAATCTTTCTCTCTGGAGTTCTAGTGGCACTCGAGGTGAATATTAATCTTGAGGAACTGATGCAAAAGGTCACGTAGAAGATGTGTGTGGAGTTCAACAACTCCACATATCCAAAAGCAAGAGAGATCCTGAATCTGTTGCAATCCCGGGGTTTGAAGACTTTCACGTCGATATATCCATCCTCCAAGAAGACTCTTGACCCTACGTCATTCAATTCTACATCCGGACTCGTATTGAATCTGATGTTATCACCTCAAAAGTGGGAAGAGTTGAGGTCAGACTCACCAAGAGGGATGTGTTGGAGTATCTTTATATTCCGATGGTAGGTGAAGAAGTGGATACGTACAAGGTGAATGAGTACATGGAGTCTTTCCGATTGATGGCAATGAGGAGTTGCCAGTCAGTTGTGATTGACCTCAAGAAGCATCATTTGAGGAGAAAGTACAGGTTGATGTTGGACATTGTGTCCAAGGTGATTTTGGAGAACACCAGAGCTTTGATGCTCTGCCCAAAAGAAGGATTTGTGTGATGAGGTCTATTCTTGATGGGGCTCAAATTAACTAGGTAAATTTCTTCTGGGAGAGGATCATTTAAGAAAAGTAGAGGTTCTCAAAGTAGGCCGACAAGGATAATCCAGGGATGAGGAAATAGGTCCTCAAATCTTGTGCTTCTCTTACCAATAAATTGTTAGTATTGATGTTGCATCTTCTTCCCCACAAGGCCTGGGAGGCAAATGCTTTAATCAACTACGACATATTCAAGTTCCTCTTGGATAAAGATGGACCAATCAGATGAGACCCAGACTCTGATGGAGAAGGTGGATCATCTGCTCTAGATGTTCCTGCCTCAGCTAGGAACAGTAAAAAGACGAAAAAAAATTAGCAGAGGGTCAAGCCAAGAAGAAGGGGAGCAAAGGGAAGACGAGTTCAATCTAGAGGGAGTTGTATTTGACTCTGAGGATTTAGATGAGCAAGACAATGTGCCCATCCTTTAGAGGAAAAAGAGGCAGCTGAGCGCAGGATTGTGTTGGTTGATGAGGTGTTTGATGATGATCAAGCTGAGGAGAGAGCTGGAAAAGGATCCCCTATCCTGGATGAGAACATGGATCACTATGTGGCACCAGCTGAGGATGAAGTGGTGTACATTGGGAGCTCAGCTGAGGCCTCACCAACTTGAGTAAATGTAGAACCAGCCATGGATGCCCAACCTATCAGGTTAGCTCCTCCTACACCCAGCTCTCCACACACCACCCCATCTTCTCCCTTACCCCAATCTCCACCTACCCAAGCTCAAGAGCCGCCCCAACCATACATTAGCCTACCCTCATCCTTTAACCTACCCTCTGCACAAGAAACCTCACCTAACCCACATCCACCTACACAAGAACCCCCTACCATTCCTCCACATCCTACACATTCACCATCAGTTGAACACACATCTAACATCCCAACTGAACCTGCACAAAGTGCAGCTAGCAATGGACCAGAGAGATTGGCTCTCTCTGATGAGCCAGCAGCCAACCTAGCTCCACTATCTTTTGCCTTACCATCTTCACTTCCACCCTCTACCTCAAACACATTCTCCAATCTTCGCACCAAAGGCAAGATTAAGAGTGGTTTGTTTACCCTAGCCTCATGCCATCTTTTCCACCATATCCATTCTGTCCTTCAACACCCAGAGATAGCTGACCTGGTGACTAAGGGACTGGTTTGGACGTGGACTAGAGAAGGGCCAGTAGAGGATTTGCTCAACCTTCTGGAGGAGATGGGTGAGAACACATTTGGTGAGTGGGAAGACGCTTTGAAGCGCGCCTTTGGAGTTTAGCGGCCTTCAGAGCTGACCACTAAGAAGGGGATTATCAAGGTTGTCAAGGCACTATTGCTCACCCAAAGGCATTGTGTTCAACTGCCTAGAAGCATTTGCTTCTTAATCTGTCCAAGTCTCAGAAGGCTTTGATATATCAAATGAATATTTTGAGGTTACCCCGAGCTTGCTGAGGTAGATGAAGAAGTTCTTTGATAAGCAGGTGACCCAAGTGCAAGAAGTACTGAATGCTACAAGGATAATGACTCCTCCCCTGATAGAGAAATGTGTAATTGCAACTACCAAGGATAAAAAAGAGTCATTCCTAAAGGAGCTGAAGGAGAGTTTGGATTCAGCCAAGGAGGAATTCTTCCTTAATAGGAATTCCTTGGCTGAACAGGTGAATACTCAGTTGGGCGCAGCATACAGAATCTTTGATAAGCACATGACTATCATCAGTACTCTAAAGGGCAGCTTGGTAGAGGAGACCAGGAAGGTGTTGCTGATGCAGACTCAGCTGGAGAGTAAGCTCAATAACCTACCCTCTATTATTTCATCTTCCTCGCAGGTTGATGATATTAAAAAAGGGGGGAGAGAAGAACTCAACTGAGATTTCACAGCTGAAGGCAAAGGTTACTACTTTGAAGGGTCAGATGGAGGCAAAAGTTGCAGAGCTGAAGGGTAAGGTGGAGTCCAACCAGACTGATGCCTTGAAGAACACAAATGACATTGGGATTGTGATAGTCATAGTGGATAACATTGATAAATATCTAAGGTAGAGGGATATTACACGTCAAAAGCTGCTGGAAGGCAAATCCTTAGCCTTAGCTCAAACTTTTCAAGCTAAAGAAGAAGATGAGGAGAGAAGAAGAATAAATGCTGATCTGGACAAGAGGCTAGCCAAGGAGAAGGAACTCATTGTCCATTTAACAATGGAAGAGAGAGAGAGAAAAGAGGCACAAAAAGGAGATGAGGGAGTACCTCAACAAGAGATACATTCGAAAAATGAAGAAGCTGGGAAAGCCTGTCAATACCATTCCTGAGAGGCTCAAGACAAATGTGCAGGATGTAAACGAGCCTCAGCTAGATGGTCCTTTGGAGATCCGTCTGTCAGCCAGCCTGGACAAGCAGTGGAGGGAGATCAAGGTGCAGACCTTCTGTCAGTTCTACATTGTCAGAAGTCCTATTGAAGATGAGAAGTTGAGAAACATGAAGTTCAGACGATGGTTGAAAGCTGCCTTCCCCCACTTCTTCAGCCTGATCGAGAGGGAGATGAGGGCAATCCATGCTCAAGTTAAGTGCCCTAAGTTGGAGTACTTCGACACTCCACTGAATAATGAAGGAAAGATAGCTTGGAGGGTTGTTAGGAAGATGTGGATGGATCTGATTGTGCCCTACTTCAAGACACTACCAGACTTGTCTCCAGCTGCTTTGAAGGTGATTGAGGACAGATTTTACAACTGGATCCATATTCCAATTGAAGATAGGAAGGACTTCAAAGCTCTGATGTCTTAGTTCAGCAGAACTTGTAGTATAACAGTTGAGTCAGCTGAGGTAGGGACTTGTAATCTTCTTCACTTATGAATGAAATGTTTACTTTCAGACAACTTCTTGTTGTCAACTGCCTTACTTTTCTGTCTGAAAGGATCTTATCTAGAGATCTTCTTCGTTGTCCTATTTTTATTAATAAAGTTCACTAAATGTTGATCTCAGCTAAGTGGATTTTAATATCGTCAAAAAGGGGGAATTTGTTAGGATATATTGTTAGTGTTTTGATGATGTGAAAATCAGCATACCTTGTAATAGGACCAGCTGAACCTGTTAGTCAGCTAATGAGTAGAATATGATTAGATAGATCTTAGTGAGGGAAAACCTTGGTACCCTGAAAGATCCGAAGATGCACATGGAGACGAAGTTCAGCTGAATTACATCCTAAAGGCTTAGCCAAATCCTGAAAAAAGAAGTTAAGGCCAGCTGACATCTGGAAGACAAGCTGAACTTATTCAGAGAAGAAGATTCTAGCTGAGGAGTGAAGACCAACTGAAGAGCCAAGTGCAGTCAGACGAGGACAAAGCCTCAAGATCTGCTGAGGTTGTCTAGGCTGCTGATTCTAGGACCCGTCAAAGCTAAAGACAATCAAGCTAGAGAATTTGAACGAGATCCGGCAATGGCTAATTGATTCCAGATTTGAAGGCAAATCATTCAAGGAGACAAGCCAAGATTGAAGATCGGCCAAACAAGGAAAGAAGAAAATCAATGAATCAAGATGGAGAAACAATCAATCTCTCACATTTTTTGGGATTTCAAATCCTAGTCAACTCAAACGGCTAGTATTTGATACCTATAAATAGGAGTACCAGAGTGAAATTTTGTATACAGCTTTCGCGCGATCAAACTAGCAGAAGCACTACCAAAATTTCCTTTGTGCTCAAACTTATTCATAATCGTTCATCATTTGTAAGACTTTGAGGAAGTCTGTAGTTAGTTGCAGTTTGCACTAACTTGTTGTAAGAGAGATCTTCTCTCACAGTTTGAAAGAGTGAGTGAGTGGATAGTCCCTCTTATCCAAGTTGGATAGAGGAGAGTGGATGTAGAATTTTATAAATTTGTGTCTCGTTTCTTCTCTATTTGGTTTATTTATATTCTGCTCGTGCACAATCACTAAGGATTAAAAGGATTTCAACTCAAAATGTTTCTGCTCTCAAACCACTCCGCACTCAATTGTTTACAGTTGTTTTTGAAAAATCAGACAACCTTGTTTTGTCAGCTGATTTTGAGAAAAACCTAAATTTCAAAATTTTAAGTGCAAAACAAGTCTATTCAAACACCCCACTAGAGCTATTAAAATAGGTCCGATTTGAAAAATTCAACCTGAAGGACAAGACGAGCCCAAAAAATACTGGCATAAAAAGAATCAAGCCTATTTGGCCCGGCCAGGTTGGCCCGTCGGGCCGCTCGGGCTCGGGCTTGGACCAGGCCGGGCTCGGCAGAAAGAGTTTTCGATGGGACATTGTTCCTTGGAGTTAATATATAAAACCAACAATTTTCCATTCATTTATATCATACCAACATACATAAACATGCAGGCAGTTCATTTAAGAGATATTTACATGTAGGTTCCTAATACATACATATACTACACAGAGGTATACTTAAAATTATAATTTACACTAGAGTTCAAATTTTAAAATTTAAAAGACTCGACAGAAAAGAAAGGAAAGAAAGAGAAGAGGGAAGTGAGAAAAAGAGAAAGAGAGAAGAGGGAAGTGAGAAAAAGAGAAGAGGGAAAAGAAATTCTGTCGGCTTATCGTCACCGACGAAGAAGGAGAGCACGGCGGCGACGGCGGTGCAGGGACGACGGTCGCGAAGGTCAGACTGTGGATGGCGGTCGCGATCTGAGCAGATCCGACGCGGCGCGGACAGCGGCGTACGGCGGTCGCGATTCCAACGCGGCGCGAACAGAGGCGGACGACGGTCGCAATTCCAACGCAGCGCGAACAACGGTGTCGCGATTCCTCCCCTGCTACTGCCATTGATTTTCTCACATTGTGTCATTGTTTGGAGGGGAGGGCGCGAATAGCGGTGCCATGGCTACAACTCCGAACCCAGATCTGTTTATTTTTTATTTTTTTGTTACAGATCTTATTGAGGGGTAGTTTTGTTTTGTTGTTGATGGGGCTGATTCCATATTATTTATTTTTTATTTTAGTTTTTAATTTTTGAAGGTTGATGTTGAATGTACATGGAAATTTTGGGAGTTTTTGAGGTTACTGTGTGTTTGTGATGGTAGTGGCGATAGTGATAACATATGATTGGTTGAATTTTAATTTATTTTGTAATGAATTTGAGTATTTTTTTAATTGTGCATATGTATTCTATTCGTGTGTAAATTTGATTGTATCTGTGCAAAGTTTATTTTTTGTGTGTGCAAAATTTTGTTTCTCGTTTGTTCAAAATTTATTTTTCGTGTGTTTCGTATGTGCAAATTAATTTAAATTTAAAATTAATAGGTTTGGAATTTAAAAAAATAAATTGCATGTAAATTTTGTGTAAATTGAAATTTATATATTATTAAATTGTGCAAATTAATTTGGCCTGTTGTACAAATAATTTTTTGTTCTGTGTGCAAAAGTTAAATTTTGAATCTCTATGTAAATATGAATTTTTTATGAACTAATACGTAATTAGGTGCTATAATACGCACCTATGTGTAAGTTACCCTTCATCATTTAATTGTAATGTCAATCAGTTTAAAATTAAAAAAAAATCTTAGCTCCCCACATCAATGAATATATTTAATATTTTATAATTAATAATGAAAAATTCAAATGATAAAAAAAGTATAAAGCTAAAGTACAATCCATGATAAGTGATTTATCATCATAAAGGTGCAGTAATCTCATACTACATTCTGCAAGAAACTTATTAGTTACATAGTCTTCTTCAGAAAATAGATCTATATATTTTACGTTCAAAAAATCACTACTTAAAAATTGAAGGCATTGATACCAATATGTCATGAGGGAACAATGAAAAAGTACCACTGTTGATATGGCGAACTAACACTATCGACATGGGGCAATTACGCAAGGCTTAGCAGGTCGCCAGGACCCACCCGGATCCTTGAAGATGCGGAGCTCGCCCACATGGAGGTAACCTACAAGCGGAGCTCGCCCAGAGCTTGCCTTTTACCCCTAGGAAGGTCTCGCCGAGCTCCATCATCGCATAACGTCCGTGGGCCACACAAGGCACCAGAGCTCGCCCTGGAGCTCGCCCAAACCACCTAGGCTCATCTCCGAGCTCGCCGACGAGCTCGCCTATTAGTCGAATAGAACCCCGATGGTGTGCTCTTTTTCCCTCCGTCCGGTTTATCCACAAGGGTGGTTTACGGCGAGATTTTTAATGAGGCCCATCTAGTCTAAGGCATAGTAGTAGGACGAGGCATGATAAAGGGAGCAGTGTGGGAGACCAAGACGAGGGCAAGGAACCCTCGTCAACACCGGAAGCCACATAGGCTCGTAAGGTGTCGTCTCACACTCACACACCTATAATTAAGACCTCTCTTGTACTATTCACACAATTCTCACAATTCTGAAAATCAATACTACTACTCTTGCAATATTTCTCTCTCTAAACTCTCCACTCTCCCTCCTCATATTTTACATCCAAGAACACAAATTCTTGGATTATTGTTTGATAGGATTAACATGATATAAAGCCACATAAACAAACATCGATTAACAAATTCTATCAACCACCACATTCTTTGGTAATGATATTAGGGTCATTTACATATAGGTTCAAAAAAATTGTATTTACAAATATGTTCATAATATTTGCACAAAAACACATTTTTTTCTGCACAAAATCACATTTTCTTTCTACATAGAACCTATTTGTAAATATAGTGACTTTTTTGAACTTATATGTAAATCACCTATAATATTAAATGATCCAAACCAAAGGCCTATGACAATGATTTACCCTGCCAAATCTCTAACTCATATGTATTTCTTCGCAAACACCCCGGAATCAAAGGTAGTAGTGTGTGATTTGTGTGCAGGCGTGAGAGAGGAGAGGAGAGAAGAGAAAGAAATTAGAGTGTGTACTGTTAACAAAAATGGGTGCATTTAACCTGAGCTATATTAATAAAAGCGGGCCAAATTAACCCGGCAGTCCGCATTTGACCAGGATGGGCCCCAAAATTTATGGACCAATGTCAACCGGCCGGCCTAAAAAAAAAAAAAAGCAGTTGGCCCTGTGGCTCTACCCCCATCCCCTCTAGATTTGTTAAGCATTTTCCTCAAAACTTGTTTTAAGGGAGCAACATAATATCAATTAATAATAATATAATTGAATTAGTATATAAATAAAATCTCCAGTGAAAAAATATTAGATCCCATTCCCACCAACAGAGGATAAACTTTCCTCACCCCTGGCCCCAGTGGGGGAATTTCCACCTCGTTCAGAGTGGATCCCCACGGAAAATAAATTATTTTTGCCCCATTTTCAAACCTATATTCCTATCAGACTTTGAACTTTACAATCACAAGAGAGAAATTTAAAAACCTATCGCATACGATTTGACATAAAATTAATCACACCCTAGCCAAATATCCAAACAAACATACATTTTACTGTTCATTAAAAATTTCATTGCAAACTTCGAGATTTTCTCCATCATTATAATCTGAAAACATACCTATATGTGCGAGCAGGGAGAGAGGTAGTCCAAGAGCTGAAGAAAGACTGTCATACTACTAAGCAGAATAGTTGACGAAAGAACCTGATGCTCTAGATAGGAAGAATAATTGAACGAATAACAAGTGAACAAACTCAAAATGAATAAACTGCCTAGTGAAACCCCACATTTTGTAGTTTGTACCTAAAATTGGGACTAACTAAAAGTCACTGAGCTATGAAACAACCAACAAGATTCGGAGCATACACGACCAGTATCTAATCCTTCGATGGTGCATCAGGAGCAAGGTTCTTCTCAACAGAAGATGGCATAGAATTCCGAAGCTTCATGTCTGTTGCATGTAACATTTGCTGGTCCTGGTGCTGCATTGATGATTGTGACTGCTGGTGCTGAAGCTGTTGCTGCTGAAACTGATGCAGCTGATGCTGTTGAAACTGATGCTGCTGCTGCTTCTGAGAATGTATCTGGAGCTGCTGCAGTTGTTGAGCAGTTAATAATGTGTGCATTGCCTGGTTGTTCGGAAAATACTGCTGGTTAGCTCCGTAGGAAGCAGGAAAATTCATCATAGCTCCACCATTGACGATTGTTTGACCAGTTAGCACCTTAAGATGCTGGATCTCTTCTTTCAATGCATCATTCAATGCTGCAAATCAGGTGCAGTAAAAACTCCATTAGTCTGTACTATTCGATAGATGCTTATTATCAACTACGTACCATAAGTAAAGTGCTCAATCATAGTATAAGCAATGTTGTTTTAATAAATGATCACTATGAGCAAGTTTCGATAGGATTCAAGCAATCCTTTTCATGATAAACGCAGTTGGAGAGAACTGAGCCAACAATTCTCTCCCTTAATCTTTCATTCCCACCCAACATCCTATTTAGCCAATAATTCAACTCCTGGTCACATCTTTTTTTCTTATAGATGACTTAAATATCTTGTATCTCTCAAACAATTATGCAACTGATGGGGATTCAGTATGATACTGATGATATTGATCAATGTGAGAATAATATACAAGTATATTTTCTTAGAATGTATAAATGTCACCCAATAAAAGGGACTAGGCATGTTTTCTTAAAAGCCCATATCTCTACTATAGACCCTCCTAACTGTTCTAGAGCAACTACTTGGTGATTCTTTAACCAGCCATATACATCAGTTTACAAGACTAGATTGTCGACAAGGGAATAATCATATCAAAAATTTACCCACTCAAGCCACAGCCCAAGAATAACTAAGATATCTATATCTAGATTCATATTCAGCACATGATAAGGCCAAGGTGTAAGTTCATCTTGGTCTCATTCAGCATCTTCTGTTATTTCAAATATTGCCAAACCAAAAATACAGTATACGTGCAAAACAAACGCCCTGAAGATGCAGTGAAGGAGGGAACTTTTTACCATCTTGCAAGTGCACTTGTTGTTCCATTGTTTGCAAGCGTAGTTTGAGTTCACTATTTTCAGCAGTAAGTCCATTCGTATCTCTCTGTAGAAGAAAAGCATGAAATGATCAACATTTTTGTAGATTCTCGAGTTAAAGAAGCCTTGAGAGGAGCAAGAAGAAAAAATGAGATAGAAGAAACAGCGGAACATGTATGCGTAGATAACCAATTTAACAAAATGCAATATTCTCATTTCAGCCAAGCAGAAGTACATTCATTTCCTGAATAACATGATATGCCCACATATCATCGGTGAGAAGTGTTGTTGTTTCTCACCACATAAGAAGAGAAGCAATTTCATTAATAGTAGGTTTCTGGAGTCCTAAGAAAGAAAATTTAAACGAATTCCAGAAAAGGTTCTTCATTGAGCTCTTTTTTATGTCTTCCTTCCCCTAACATAAATTAGCATCCACTTTTACTGTTCAGAGGTGGAGTTGCAGTCAATGCGGGTGCGCCTCATTCAGATTGGATGCATTTTATGTTTATTTTGGAAGGGTGGTCATTTGAGCCACGATCCAGCATGAATCAGTAATTAGTATAAGAAAGACAGTTGAATTACCTGCAGTAAAGTTAACTGTGCAGACAAGGAAGTTGCTTCTGTTTGCAAAGTCTGGACTTTCCTTTCAAGCTCCGCTATGTACCTCATCTTCCGTTCCTTTGACCTTGCAGCTGATTGCCTATTTGCCCAAATCCTGTAACAAGAAGCATGAGACATGAATGTGAGAGAGTATATCATGGAAACAACAAATTTTAGAATATTTTATCATTTTCTCAATGAAAAAAAAGCACATGTTGAATGGTAAGGCAAATAGGGAATTGTTTTGTAAACCAGGCAGACATTAACCGGAGTTTCAGAAACATGATATAAATCCTATTATGAATGTTTATAAGGGGAAGAAATATGAAATAATTCTTAAATACAAGCTTAAATTTAATGAAATCTTAAAAGTACATCCATATAATGAGTATAATCAAATGGAGGATGTAATTCTAGGTTTCATTATAAAGTGTACAAACTATAACAGAAGTAATGCCGTACAATGAGAGTTCAGTTCACAACAGAAGTTAATAAAGTGACAGGCGCAAATTAATTAAATTGGAAACTCTATCATGGTAATTAAGCATGTCTAAGGCTAGAACACAATCAGGGTAAAACATCGACACATCAAGATTATAATCTTGATAACAGCATTAATTGCCATAAATGAATTTGATAAGAAATGCTTTCAATGAAAATGCAATGAATTAATTTAGTCGGTGAAAAAATGCATACAAGACACTGATAATGAAAAATGCTTGACCAATCAAGTTATAAGTCAATATGTAACCAAGACAAGGAAACAAACTTGGGTTAACGAAATATTCTGAAATAATGAAAATGCTACCTCTTCGCACGCTTTGGATCGATAAGAGCAAGTTCAGCAAGCTTAGCAGCAGACATAGCTTTCTTAGCATCATTTGAAGATGGATCCTCTGAACCAGACATCAGCATCTCTGATTTGATAGTAGTTGACCCATCCATGGACTGGCTATGCTGATGCCTAATCCTTGGTTTCCCACTTAAAGCCAGAGATGCATTATCAGCTGATTGATTGGGTAATGTCATCGAAGGAACAGATGAGAAACTGGGCTCCGGTAATGCATTAGATGATTCACCCACTTGGAATGCAGAAGTTGCAGATGTTGAGTTGAACTTATCCATATCAAGGTACATAGAGAGCAAGTCATCCTCTGTATCATCAGAAAGAGATGGACCATCTAAGCCACCAACAACACCTAGATCACTATCGAAGCTAATATCATCCGGAAGGGTAAGAATCTCAGAATGAGCACGTCGATGGCCCATATGCTTCGGTGGGTTGTCAGGCATTCTGCTTATATCATTGCTGAATTGGCTAGAGCTAAAATGTCCCTGTTCTGATGTACTGCCTGGCCCTAAAGGCGGCAAATTCGATGACCCTGATTGGTCTGATTTTGCATTATAACTACTACCCGGTGGTGAGAAAGCAGAGTACCTCCCGGATGGTGGAAGTAAATTCCCACTACCATGATGAGACTTGTCCTTTTCCATCATTCAAAATCTCCAATATCTATTTTCTCCAAAACCACAGTGATTTTATTTCTACAAAGCCACCTGATGTTTCGCACAAAAGAACTCAGCGAACTCAGCAAACTAAAATCTCAACAAGATATTGCTTTTTCTTCTAAAATAAACTAAATTGGTGACTAATAAAAACCCTAAACAAGTAAAGATTCCATGGTAACCATAAATATGTACAACAAGCCTGATTTTCAACGACAAGCAGCTGATTAACCAAACCCTAGAGTTGAAATCCTCAAAAGTGTAACAATCAAGAAGCTGAAGAAAGATCTGATGATTCAATGAGCTTCATTAAAGGGAGAAACTACCACATTAGAACCACGAAATTACAAAGAAAAAATCCTAGCTCAAAACCTAGCATCCATACAATAAAACACCGCAGAAGTTTGATAAAAAAAAAATTTTAAAAAAATTAATACGAAATAACGGGAAATTTAGGAATATATAACCCCCAAAGAGAACCAAACACAAGAAATCAGTGCTTACACGTAAAATATTAATTTAATTTTCTCCCCTCCCTTTCCGCGCGTCTCAGAGATCTCTGGAGGAAGGATTTGAGAGAATCAACAGTCTTTCCACATTAAAATGAAGAAGAAAAATCACATCTCACATGGTGAGAGGCATCAGGAAGCTTCAAAGAGACGATGAATGTATACGTACACCTATATATACACACACAGAGAGACACACAGAGATGTGTCTATCAGTGTGTGTTGTGTGTGTGTATAATAAAAAGGGATCGATTATTTAATGGAAGTGACGTGCTGATATGGGATCAAATAAATTGTTTTTCTTTTTCTTTTTTAATTCAAATAAAAAAAAAAAATTTTGATCATAAATGTTAGTTGTTAATAGTTAGAAGTTAGCATACCAAGTATCCTTACACCCCAACAATATCTCCAAGTCCACCCTTATATCTCCCTCTTAATTCGTTCCCAAAGGGAATCGAACTCAGGTCACTCACTCAAGTGAGGAGCCTGGTGGCCAGGTGAGCTAGCTCCCCTGGTTTTTAAATTTAGAAATTAATTAATGAGTTTTTTCCATTTTTAATTGTTAAAAGGGTGTAAACTTAATTTATGGGTTGTTATTGTGCGTCTGCTGCTTATTAATGCGTAATTATTACATTTTTTTGAATTTTTTAAACCCGAATACGCGGATTGGAGGGACACTTAGTATCAAAATTCTTCGATGATAATGAGAATGAGAATATATATATTAGAGTAAATTTTTTGTGCATCAGTTACACCGTGTAACTCAAGTTCATTTTTAAAAAGTTGCACAATTTATTATTGAAAAGTTACACAAATTATTATTGAAAAGTTAAACCATTAAAGATACACTTTTCAGTAATAACTTGTGTAACTTTTCAGTAGTATCTTGTGTAACTTTTCATAAATGAACTTGAGTTGCACGGTGTAACTGGTGCATACAAGACTAAGCCTATAATTAATTATAGTAGATAATGAGAATACATAAGGTACACAACATTATTTTTTCTCTTAAATAAGATAATCATCACCCTCATTTGATTAATTACACTTATTTCATCTTATAATCATCCTCCCCAATCAATCATTCATACCACAACCAATAATTTTCTTTTCTGTCAATGTTTTACAAAATTAGAGCACAACATTAATGATGTAAGCACCATGAATACAAAACTCATTCAACATAAGTAAGGGTAAAGAAGAAAAATAGAATTTCATCCCCATTACCATTGATAAATTTAGAAATAAATTTTTTCTTGGGAAAAATTATTTTTTTGTACCGAAATTTACATAATTTTGATTTTTGTCATACTAACTTTCAAAATTTGATTTTAGTCCTGTAACTTTATCTCTTTTTTATTTTTGTCCTGCTGACTTTCAAATATTGATTTTAGTCATATAGCTTATATATATTTTATTTCGTTTTGGTCCTACAATCTAACCCTAATAGGACTAAAATAAAAAAATACATAAAATTACAGAACTAAAATGAAAAAGTAGTGAAGTTATAGGACTAAAACAAAATTTAAAAGTCTGTTGGACAAAAAAAAAATCCTTTATTTTTTCCACCCAACCTTTCATTCACTTTAACAGTATCAACTTCATTAATGAACAAAACAAATTTAATGTTATCTTCAAAATAAAATTAAAAAAAATTAACTCAAACATGAAATAAATAAATAAAGGAATAATCACAAATTGTTACTAAAATAATGCACTATTTTCAAATAGATACAAAAATTTTGCATAACAGTGTAAACATAAGTTGAATAATAGAGCTTTTTTTTTTGCATATTATACTATTTAAAAATAGTGCATATTGTGTCATTTCGTAATTGGCCTATAGATAAATAAATAACCAAATAGGAAAATTAAAGAGATAATTACAATGTGGGCCATTATTCTTAGTGTAACTACAACTAGAGACTCAACTGTACAAAAATAACAACTAGAGCCAATTCTAATAATGAAAACCCCCAGTTGTATATTAAATAACGAAATTACCCCTACTATTATTTTCTGCCTATCGTACGTCCCATGTGCCTATCATGCGTCAAATCAATTACTAATAGAGAATAGGTATGTTGTATCCGAGTGTTGTTCGATGTATTTGAAATTCAAATTTCATATTTCAATTCAAAATTATGTATTTGTTTCATATTTAAAAATTTCCTAATTGCATCATATTTCAACGGAGAAAGGACGGTCGATTTTGGGGTTTTGTGCACAAAGATTATATTGGGGGCAACAGCTTAGGGTTCCGACGCAGGAGGGCAGCAACGGCTCGAGCAAGGCTTCGCGATGGGTAGAGCAATTTCCGATTCAAACGGGTTGCAGAATTTCTATCTTCACGGTGGTGAGTTTCCATGGTGGTTTCTGGTTCGATTGAGTGCTCCGATCGGCAGTATTTTTCTGGATTCCGGCGCGATTAGCGACGGTTGTGGTGATGGACAGGGGCACGAAGAATGGCGGTTTGGGCGCGGTGACGTGCGGTTTTACGACAGTTTCTGGTTGCGATGTAGAGGTGTGTGCGGTTTAGCGTGCTTCGATCGGAGATGGCGGCTGAGCTTTGAGCTGTGGGTGTTGTACGTCGAACGCCGAGGCAGCAGTCGCGTGGTTGCAGGGGACATTTGTAGAAATTCCAGCTGTTGGAGTTTTAATATGGACGAAGCACATTGATGTTATTTTTTGACACATTCGTGGTTTTATTAGTGTGTTAGAAGATCAATTGTGAAATAATGTATGTTAGCATCTCGACATGGTTTGATGTCTATCTTTGATATGTGTATCTTGTCATAAACAATGGATTTGATATTAAGGGCTGTTGTGTTTTGCCTTTCTTTTTTTATGTATTGTTTATCAAAATAGAACCATTTATGGACATTGATAATTTCTCATGTTTTTCAAATTGATAATTGCTCACCAAATGTTCGATTAATTACTTGAGACAAAATTATACTCGCTATGTTATTCTAAATTATATCGATGAAAGGGAGGACATATATAAAGAATTTATTTTTGGTTAGTAGAGGAGAAACATAAGTATATGGATTTCTCTAGATGAAAAGTATGGTTTTTCTATTGAACTATTTTGATATATAACCTTAGGTGAAATCTAACTTCTTTACCTTAGTATTATAGGATTTCCATATCATCATCTCAAGTACAATTATATGTACCATAGTACACTCCTATAGTTAAAAGTACACACATGTGCTTAGTAGTACATATTTCTTAACTACAGACGCAAATTCAATAGTACATT
The DNA here is from genome assembly GCA_026898435.1 of Prunella vulgaris. Taxonomy (NCBI): domain Eukaryota; kingdom Viridiplantae; phylum Streptophyta; class Magnoliopsida; order Lamiales; family Lamiaceae; genus Prunella; species Prunella vulgaris. Next base: position 64,046 of record JAPKLY010000411.1, read on the forward strand.
AAATAATTCAATTGTATACATGTGATTCACCGGAAAAGAGATTGGCCGGAAATTTGGCCGTCTGAAAAATTCAAAAAAATCACAATAATAACTATGGTAAATAATTAGTTCAATGGTACATACACATATTGTACTATCGGCCACCGGAAATAGATAATTATGAGATGTGACAGCTACCGTACACGATTTGATGTGAACAGTGTATGATTTGACGTTAACAGTGTATGATTTGATGTGAACAGTGTATGATTTGACATAACATCACATTACCTATACACATCCATCATTCGCAGTACACATATATGTACTACAATACAATACTATACTTAATAGTACACACGTTTTGCATACCATGCATTAAATGATCTGGGTGAGTTGGCGAGCCTATACTTTTGTCTCTGGTTGTAAGGAATAAAGACAGGAGGCCTTACTTGTGATTACACTAATAGATTTGTCCATATTAGTAAGTCCCCCAAAATTAAATTATCTTGAACTAATATATCAAACCTCGAAATATATATATATATATATATATATATATATATATTTCGAG
>JAPKLY010000411.1:79303-177881 GCA_026898435.1 Prunella vulgaris
GGCACTACACTGTGCAACGAGAGAAAGGTAAGTGACAATCGTAGATCAAGTGTAACGAATGCTACGTTGTACGTTGATGCTGCCAAATACCCCATATATGGCAATATGAACCAATTCCTAAAGTTTGCAGTGTCTGTTGTTGATAGAATTTACTAATCGATGTTTGTTTATGTGGCTAGTTATAACATGTTAATTCCATCAAACAATAATCCAAGAATTTGTGTTCTTGGGTAGAATATGAGGAGAGAGAGTAGAGAGTTTAGAGAGAGAAATATTGTAATAGGCACTGTATTGATTTTTAGAATTGTGTGAATAGTACAAGAGAGGTCTTATTTATAGGTGTGTGAGTGTGAGACGGCACCTTACGAGCCTATGTGGCTTCCGGTGTTGACGAGGGTTCCTTACCCTCGTCTTGGTCTCTCTCACTGCTTCCTTTATCATGCCTCGTCCTACTACTATGCCTTAGACTGGATGGGCCTCATTAAAAACCTCGCCGTAAACCACCCTTGTGGATAAACCGGACGGAGGGAAAAAGAGCGCACCATCGGGGTCCTATTTGACTAATAGGCGAGCTCGTCGGCGAGCTCGGAGATGGGCTACAGTGGTTTGGGCGAGCTCTGGGGCGAGCTCCAGTGCCTTGTGTGGCTTACGGACGTTATGCGATGATGGAACTCGACGAGGCCTTCCTGGGGATACAAGGCGAGCTCTGGGCGAGCTCCAGGATGACAGAGATGACCCCTTCTGGGTGAGCTACGCAGGTGAGTCATCTCCATGTGGGCGAGCTCCGCACCATTAAGGATCTGGGTGGGTCCTGACGACCTGCCAAACCTTGGCGATTATTCATATACGAATGGTACTAGTTCGCCAGTCCAACATTTGCCCCCCAGCTCGCATGTGTCATGACCTCGTCAAATGTGCAGGCGAGCTGGAGAACTTGAAGTTCGGCGAACTGTCCCTGGGCGACTACCGAGCTAGCAGGCGAGCTTGGTGAAGGCGGTTATTCTTGGTTGTCGTGGTGCGGGAATCCAGGGGTCATGCACGCCTTTTGAGACCTCGGTTCCCTCCCACCATCATATCATCTTTCAAATTTCTTGCAAACAGGTCCCTGTACTTTGTGAAAATCGCACCTCGCCCCGACGTCTATAAATAGGAGGAAATGGATTCATTTCCTCACTTCTTGCATTTCGAATTCTCAGAGTTTCCCGACGATCGATTTTTCTTGTGCTCGACGGATTTTCGAAGGCTCTTCAAGGTAGGATTCGATTTCTTTTCCCTTCTCTTCTATCTTTTATTTGATTTTTCTGTTGTTTCTTCGGGATTACTGGATTTTGGACCGTGGGTTGCACCGAGAAACTTTGCATTTCCCTGACTTTCGGACTATTGGATTTTGGACTAAGAAACTCTTGAACTTCCCTGAGACCATGTCGACACATTCCTCGAGTAGGACTCTTTTGGACCGGAATCCTGATAAATGGCCAATAATTGAGGATCAGCCACCTCGGGTTTCGTATGTGGAGATCGGCTCCAGCTCCGAGGCGATCTCGGCAGCTCGTCGATCTCCGGCGAGCTACGTAGCGATCCGGAGGATGGAGCCTCCAGTTCTGTATACCGCGAGGTGTGGGAGGAAGGTGGCGAGGTCGCCCAAGAAGAAAGAGTTGCCAGTGGCAACGAAGGGCCCGAGGAGGTTGAGGAGGGCGCTGCCGAGGTCGGTGAGGAAGGTGGCGAGCTGGAGGAGGTCACGCTCGAATGGTTCAGCCGCATCAGTTTTCCGGAACCTCAGCTGGTTGAGTACCAGGTCCCCGCCCAGGTGGCTCACCCATTCGATTGGAATGAGTATGTCGCTGAGTACGCGGCGAGCTTTCCCTGCCCGAATCGGGTACCTCGCGCCGACCCCGCCGACCTGGAAGAAGTCATCCCTTCTGAGTACAAAGCTGGCGAGGTGGTGAGCCTTATTGATGAATGCGACCTGCCTATTATACGCAGGGAGTATCGCATCCCACTGGATATTTTTATGTATGCCCCGATGGAGGATGAGCGGGCCGACGCACCTCCTGAGGGGATGACCGCTTTGAATGTGGATGTCCTGAGGGCCGGGCTTACTTTGCCGCTGCATCCGATCGTTGGCCAATATCTTGCTGACAATAATCTGGCCATCACCCAGCTCACACCGAATGCATGGAGCAACCTCCTCGCCGCCCTGTCTGTTTTCGGGTTGGAGGGTTATGATAACGCGACGACCTCGGCGGACTTGGGTGAGCTCTTCGCCGTGACCAAGCGGGCGCAGGATGGCGTGGGGTATTATTACCTGAAAGCTCGTCCAGGGGAGAAATTTCTTGGGGACCTGCCCAATAAAGTCCGTGAATGGAAGAAGCAGTTTTTCTTCGTAGGCGGCGACTGGCGAGCCTCCAACACTTATCATGGACGGGGTGATCGTATTCCCACTCCAGAGGGATATGGGGAAGCCAGCAGTAGGTCGCCTATTTCGGTGTGCGTGGGTTGAATTAGATATACTAATTCTAATTTTCTTTCCTTTTGCAGTTCTGAAGCGACACAAATCCAGCCGGGGCAGGCCTAGAGTGTCGGAGCAGTTCTACGCGGTGCGCGCCATCTGCTGTTTGAGAAGGACAGACAGGTCGCCCATTTGTGCGCGCACCATTGCCTGCGGCTCGCCGGGCTCCTTACACTACCGCACCACCTTGACATCCAAGGTCCCGAGCTCCCAGGTCCAACTCTTTGCAGCTCGCCTATGGGGGGGTAGCTCGCCCATCATGCTGATATTTGTAATTTTTGTGCAGGTGGTAGCTTCGTTGCCATCCCGATCGCCGAGGTCCCCGAGGCCTATCAACTCGTGAAAGAGCGATTCGAGATGGGCCCACCTCGCCCCAACAGACTTGCCCGGCCGTCTGTGCTCGCGCTGGAGGCGAGCAAGAAGGCAGAGCTCGCCTCCAAAAAGGGCGAGGCAGGTGGGTCGGGAGCCCAAAAGGAGAAAGCCAAGGTTCCTGAAAAGTCCAAGGCAACGGAGGTCGCCCGGGCCGGGCGAGGTGGAGGACGAGCTGTTGCCCCCTCCGAGCGAGGTCGAGGAAAGAGGGGGGCCCAAGGTGGTGGTGGATCCCGAGCTGGCGAGGAGGATCCCCCAGCTCGCAAGAGAACGAGATACACCGGCCTGGTTGACGAGGAGTCCAACCGGGCTGAGAGGACCTCGGCGAGGTCAGGACAGGGGGGCTTTGTCCAATCCACCGCCCCGCTGGCGGCCACGCCCATTCGGAGTTCGCCCCCTTCGCCTTTTCCATTCGGGGTGCAAACCACCGACGACACGCTACTGGGTTGGGATCCCGACCGAGCTCAGTAAGTAGCTCGCCCAATTGACTTCCATTGCTTTTCAATCCTTTATTTTTCTAACAGTTTTCATCTGTTTCGATCTCGCAGTTATGCTCCAATCGTCTTCCCGAACCCCCACGAGGTTCTGCATGCCTTTGAGCGATCTCGCTCTCTCACTTCGATGCGGAATCTCCCTCCTCGCATAGCCTGGGATGCTGTGAGCGAGATGCCTAGGCATTGGACGACCCCGTTGGTGGCGGGTATCAACAGTCAGGACCTGAGGGAGAACCTCCTTCTCTCGGGCCACTATGCGAGTAGATTGGTACTCGCCAATCAAAAGGCCCTCGAGCAGGTTGCAGAGTTGGAGGCGGGTTGCTCCGATAGGAACAGGCGGATGCTGGCGTTGGTGGACTCTGCCGACAAAACGAAAAAACAGGCGCAGCTCGCCGAGGAACGGGCCGAGGCATCGCTGGCCACCGAGCAAAGCGCCCTCCAACAACTTGAGACCGTCCAACGCCGGCTCGCCCGGCTCGAGCAGGAAACGGAGGCAAGGATAAGGGATAAGGAAGAGGAGCTCGCCGCCCAGCTCGCCCAGGAGGTCGGCAGCCACGGGATCACGAAGAAAGACCTCGCACTGCAGCGGGGTCTGGTGAAGAGCTCCAACGCCGAATGCGAGAGGCTAAGGGGCGAGCTAGAGGCGAAGGCGAATGAGATCGCCGAGCTGCGGAGTGTTGCTTCCTCCTCGCCGGACCTGGCGGCCGTGAAGGACGAGGCCTCTGACAGAGGATGCGTCCAATGTTATGCTGAGATTCTGCGGACTCTCTGGTGGGCCCGAGCTCATAGGGACGACGAGGTGAAGGCAGTCGTGGGCGACTTTAAGGCATGCCTGGACCGAGTTCCCTTCCCCGATGGCGCCGAGCTGGATATCGGCGACCTACCTGAGCTTGGCTTTCCTCTCGACTTTGTACATGATCGCTTTCAAATTATCAAGACAGTCGAGGTGCCGGAGCTGAACCTTGGAGAGGCAGAAGAGGTCGCTCGCGAGGGAGATCGCGTTCCCCTTACTGTCGAGCAACTGCAGGAGGCCTGTGGGGACGCTATGCTAAACCTGGGCGAGTTTGATGCCAGCGGGCTGACTGGTAATATCACTTCCGAGGCTGAACTCGCCATTCCAGCTTCCCAGGTCGTCGCTGCCCCTGCCGAGGTCACCGCTGATGTGCCTACTGCCACCTCCAAGATGCCTTCCGATGTCCCCGCTGCTCCGGGGATTTAGGATTTTTCCTTGCTTTCGTAGATTAGCTTTTTTAATTTCCAACTTGTAGTAGGTCGCCGGGTTGTGGAGCTCCATTTTTGTAGCTTTACTTTTCGTTCAAGTAGATTCAGCTCGCCGGGTACATGCAGCTCGCCCAGAAGGAGCTTTTTGTAGTTCAAAGACGGCCAGCTGGTCGGCCTTTGTGGCCAGCACTACTACTCATACTTAGGACTTTTTCAAGTATATTTTTGACTTGAAAATTTCTTAAGTATCTTTTGAATATAAGTCGAGCATTTTTTGTCCACCTCTTTTCCTTTATGTGTTTGCGCTTTTACGTTATAATTTTTAAAATAGCTCGTTCTTGTTTATTTTTCTGGTACATAATTGTTCGTCTTATTCTACTTTGAGAAGCAAATCGTTCGTTTTACGTCACTTACGACTGCGAATTGTACCTCTGTTTTGAGAGTGCGTATTCTTCGTCTTACGCCACTTAGGGCCGCGAATTGTTCGTCTTAGACCACTTAGGGCGGCGAACTGCACTTCGATTGATTCACGTTGGGCCATTGGGTTTCATGAACCTTGCCTTAGACGTTTCTTCGTCTTTTTCGCAAATTTTTCTAACTTGTGGCAGTAGGTGCTTAGCAACCCTTTAAGGAGGGTACCTTCGCGACCTTGGGCACTTTGGCCTTTGCCCTCGAGCTATTTAATTATAACGTTTGGGACCTTGGTCCTTGCGCATTGAGGATTTTTGAGCATGTGGGCGAGCTGGGCTCGGCGAGCTATCAGGAGCAGTGGGCGACCTGGTGCAGCTCGCCTGGTTAGAGAGCTGCACAGGTCCAAACACTTGGGAATTTTTTTGAATTTTTACAGCAACGTAATTTACATCGGTTGCCATCTATATTTCTGATGCAAACCTTCGACTAGTCTATTATAGGATTCTAGTCTATTGGTAGAACTTTTTTAGATGTGCCGAGCTCCAGGTGTATGACGAAGCTTTGCCTTCTGCGTCTTCTAGATCATAGGTACCGTTCGGCCAGGCTGCGGTGACCTGGAATGGTCCTTCCCAGTTTGAACCGAATACACCTGGTGGGGCCATCAATTTCTTTTTTAACACCAGGTCTCCGACCTTGAACTTTCGATCTCGGACCTGAGAGTTGTAATATTTTTCCGCTATGCGCTTGTAGGTGGCGTTTTTCATTTCTGACGAAGCTCTGGTCTCTTCGATCAGATCTTTTTCTACTGCCAAGGCTTCATCATTCTTTTCTTCATCATACCCCACAACCTTCCAAGTCTTGTTCTGGACTTCTACCGGGACTACGGCTTCAGTCCCGAAGGCTACGGCAAACGGGGTCTCCCCAGTGCTGGCCCTATAAGAAGTTCTATAAGACCAGAGGATCTCCGGGAGTTCGTCTGCCCAGCTCCCCTTCTTTTCTTCGAGGCGGAGCTTCAATATGTGTTTCAGGATCTTGTTCACCGCCTCGACCTGGCCGTTCGACTGGGGGTGATATGGAGTTGAGTAGTGCTTCTTGATGTTCCATGAATTGCAGAAGTCCCTCAACTTCTGTCCGTCGAACTGCCTTCCATTATCAGAGATGACCGACTGCGGGAGTCCAAACCTGCAGATCAGGTTTTTCCAAATGAAGCCGATCATCCTTTCTTGGGTTATGGTTGTGAGAACTTCGGCCTCAGCCCACTTAGTGTAGTAGTCTACTGCTACGACAGCAAACTTTACACCACCTCTACCAGGTGGAAATGGGCCGATCAAGTCGATACCCCATTTCGCGAAAGGCCATGGGCTGAAGACCGACTTGAGCTGATTGGCTGGGGAGTGGATGTTAGGTGCGAAAAGTTGTCACTTTCGGCACCTTCGAGCGAAGCTGATGGCATCTTTGCGAAGAGTGGGCCAGTAGTAGCCCTGTCTGATCGTTTTATATGCCAATGCTTTCCCCCCAGCGTGACTCCCACAAATCCCTTCGTGAATTTCTTCTAACACTTCGGACCCCTGCTTCCTAGTTAGGCATTTGAGTAGGGGTAGAGAGAATCCACGTTTATAGAGTTGGCCATCCAGCAGCGTATATCTGGCAGCTTGCTTTATTAACCGGCTAGCTTCCCAGGTGTCCACGGGGGTTGTTCCGTCTGTTAGGTATTTTTGGATTGGAGTGCACCAATCTTCACCACCTTCACTGTCCTCCTGCCCCCCGCTCGAGGTTTGATTTATCTTGTAATCGGACGTCGAGGGGTTTTTCAGTGTGGTGATCACAACCTCTGTGAATTCGGCTTCGCCGTTGCTAGTAGCTAGCCGGGCTAGAGCATCTGCTTGTGTGTTCTCTAGCCGCGGTATCTGATTGATGTAAACTTGTGTAAACATCGAGATCAGATGCACGGCTATTTTCTGGTAGGTCACCATCTGCTGGTCTTTTGCCTCATATTCCCCCCGGACTTGAGATATTATTAGCTGGGAATCTCCGAAAACTTGAAGATTGGTTGCCCCCACAGCTAATGATAGCCTAAGTCCTGCTATCAACGCTTCTACTCCGCCTCATTGTTGGTTGCTCGAAAGTCGAACCGAATTGCGGAGGTGAAGACTTGTCTGTCTGGGCTGATCAGGACCATGCCGGCGCCTGCTGCCATGCTAGTTGATGATCCGTCCACGTAGAGATGCCACGGAGCAATATGCCCCCTCGTCGGATCTTATGGGAAAGTTAGCTCAACGATGAAGTCGGCAAGTGCTTGTCCCTTGATCGCTGTTCGGGGTGCGTAGGTTATACCGTATTGGCTAATCTCCAGTGACCATTTCAGCAGGCGTCCAGCAGTGTCTGGGCGCTGTAGTATTTGACGCAGTGGGAACGTTGTCAGCACCTCTACTGGATGGTCAAAGAAGTAAGGCCTCAATTTTCTAACACTCATCACCAGTGCATAAGCCAGCTTCTCTGTTGGGGTGTACCGCAACTCAGCTTCATGTAAGACTTGGCTCACGTAGTACACTGGTAGGTGTGTTTTTGCCTCTTCTCGGACCAGGACAGAGCTGATGGCCACCTCCGACGCGGCTAGGTACAGATACAGCTTCTCTCCAGGTATTGGCTTCGACAGAACCTGTGTATCCGCCAGGTATGTTTTGATATCTTCGAAGGCTCGTTGGCATTCATTTGTCCAGACGAAGTGGTTTTTGAGGTGGAGCTTGTTGGCCATGGCCGCCTCTTTGTACCTCCGTGTGTTTGCCTTAATTACCTCGAAAAATGGACGATTTCGGTCGCCAGACCTGGAGATGAATCTGTTCAGGGCTGCCATGCACCCTGTCAGCCTTTGAATTTTTTGGACGGAATCGAGTATACCCATCTCGATTATGCATTGGACCTGTGTTGGGTTGACCTCAATTCCCCGCTGGCTAACTAGGTGCCCCAGGAACTTCCCAGAGTGTACGCCGAAGCTGGTCTTTTTGGGGTTCAACTTCATGTTGTAGTGGCGCAATATGTCGAAGGTCTGTTTCAGGTGGTCCAGGTGGTCCTCCTTTCTCAAACTCTTGACAACTATGTCGTCCACGTACACCTCCATGGATTCGCCAATGTGTTGGTCAAACATTTTGTTCACCAATCTTTGGTAGGTAGCTCCGGCGTTGATGAGTCCGAACGGCATCCTTTCCCAGCAATACATGTTCTTGTTAGTGTAGAACGCCGTGTGTTCCTGGTCATCTGGGTGTAGAGCTATCTGGTGATAGCCCGCAAAAGCATCCATGAATGTCATCATCTCATGGCCTGCAGTGCTGTCCACCAGCTGGTCAATGTGAGGTAGTGGGAAGTTGTCCTTCGGGCATGCTTTGTTCAGGTCCGTGAAGTCAATGCAGAGTCTCCACGTCCCATTGTGTTTCTTTACCAGGACGGGGTTCGCGACCTACTGCGGACACAGAGCTTCCTTGATGAGCTTGTTGTCTAACAACTTCTCCACCTCAACTGTTAGAGCTGCGTACTTATCTGGTCCATATTTCCTCCGCTTTTGGCGTACAGGTCTCCTCGTCGGGTCTATGTTAAGTCTGTGGCAAACATGTTCCAACGGGATTCCCGTCATGTCTTCGTGAGACCAGGCAAACACTTCCAGGTTGGTCATCAAGAAGAGCTCCATCCTCGACAGGTACGGTTCAGGTAACTCAGAACCGATGAAAAGTTCTAAGTCCCTTTCCAGGTCCACTGGGAGTGCTGTCAACTCTTCCATGGGGGTTGCTTTTCTCTTTTGACTTTTCCACCTCGGGTCGCTGATGAACTCGTCCCACTTCCCTTGTGACATCTGCGCAGGCTCGTGGCCTATGCGCGGTTCGAGGTCATCGGGTTGGCTCTCAGCTTGGGCGAGCTCGTCAGCTGTGAACACCTCCGGTGGTCTGTCAGCTTGGGATGGTGTGGTGACTTGGGGAGTTGGGTCAACGTCCATGGGTGTTGGTTCTTGACCTCCCGCTGGTCCCCCACCTTGGGCCTCATCAGCTACCTCCATGGGAGTAGGCTATTGCCCCTGCGCAGGTACCGACCCCTGCGCAGGTCTCAACACTTGGGTTTCTTCCAAGTCCTCCATTGGTGTCGGTTGTGTGTCTCGCACAGGTCCAGTGCCTTGGTTGATTTCTGACAAATCGCCTACCTCCATCATCTCAGTTTCGACCAAGATGACGTCTAGGATGTTTGGCTCGCCTACAGGAATCTGTACGTCCTCTTCGAGGATGTGGACTTGTGTAACAGAATTCTTGACCCGGCCATCTTTGATTTGGAGTAAACACTCTCGGACCTTTTTCTGGTCACCTTTTATAGTTCCGGCACCTTTTGGAGTTGGGAATTTTAAACAGTAGTAGTAGGTCGAACACGCCGCTTTGAATTCATTAATAAACGGGCGGCCAAGGAACCCGTTGTAGGAGGACTGCTGGTCGACAACTAGGAAATCTATAAGCCTAGTCAGTCTCCTTTCGGGGTCCTCAGCCGATACAAGCTGGACGCTCAACCTAACACTACCTAGGGGGACGGTTACAGCTTCTTCGAACCCCACTATCCTAGCATTGTTAGGTTCCAGATATGACTCAAAATCACCTAAGGCATCCAAGGTGGATTTGAAGAGAATGTTGGTGAATGCGCCGGTGTCCACAAGTAGCCTGTGAACTCGGACGTTCATGATGTTGGCGGTTATCACCAACGAGTCATTGTGGGGCATCAGTACCCCCTCCAGGTCCGCTGAAGAAAATGTCAGCTCGTCAGCAAGCTGTGAGATGGACCTGGGGCCGGAGCTGCCTTCCTGGACTTGGTTTATAGCCCGGATTTTGGCCTTCCTCTTTCTCCTGGATATGGAGGATCCCCCGTCCTGGAGACCTCCTGCAGCTCCGATCTCCTCCTCAAGAACCAAGAGTTCCAGAGTAGGCTCCATGTTTTGCTGAGGTTGGGGAGGTGCCCTCCGTCTGTGATGGGGACCAGGTTGGTCTGCTTCTTCCTCCTCGTCATCGGAGGTAGCCCTCCTCTCGAACCTCGGTCTCTTAGCTGGGGCCTTCTTCACGAACTCGGCCAATTTCCCCTCCTCGTAAAATTTCCAGAGTTGCTTGAGGAGGTCTCGGCACTCGCTGGTGAAGTGGCCGATGGCCTGATGGTAGGCACATAATTTGTTGGGGTTGAGCTTCGTGCGGTCCTGGCGGATCCGCCTTGGCTCCTCCAGCATGGCCTTGCCTTTGACGGCAGTGAAGACGTGGTCAACGGAGACAGTGAGGACCTGGTTGAGCTTTTCTTTGAGCTCATCTCCCTCGCCAAAGGCTTTTAAGTTCCTGGGAGCTTTGTAGGCGCCCCCGGACTTCTTCCCGTGGGGCTTCCTTTCCTCGTGGGCACTAACTTCTTTCAGTAGTGCCTCCTGCATAGCCGTGAACACCCCCGCCTTGTGACAGAATTCGCTGTAAGTGTTGGGACATGCGAGGTGCATTTCTTTCCAGAGGTCGGTACCCCTCCTGAGTCCGGCCATCGCTGCGACGACCTTGGTGTCTTCACTCACCGGCTCGCCTTCCAGCAGGATTTTGTCGAACCTTTCCAGGTACTGCTGGTCAGTCTCGCTCTTGCCTTGGTGGATGTTGGTGAGTCGGTGTTTCTGGGTAAGGTAGGATCCGAACCCAGAAAAGTGGGCCAGGAACTCCCGTGAGAGTTGGCCAAATGAGCAGATTGACCCCGGGGCGAGTGAAGAGAACCATCGGTGAGCTCGATCCCCTAGGGTTAGCGGAAAGTTTCGGCACTGGGTGGAGTCAGTGGCGCCGACCGAAATCATGAAGTCCGCGTACTTGGCCAGGTGGACTTTTGGGTCTGATTTGCCTTCGTATGCGGACATCACCGGGAATTGAATTTTCTTCTGGACCGGTGAACGGAGGATGGCAGGTGCCAATGGAGACGTGGGGAGAGCCGTGGCGTCAGGTCCGCCAGACTTGGCTGCTACTTGTGCTTGTAGCATTTCAACGGCCTTTTTCAGTAAGGCCAGCTCGTCGTCTCGGGTCACCTCCGAAGGAGGGTGCTCAAAGGTCGTGCATCTCGCGGACGCACGTCCCCGAGGTGCCTCACTCTGGGGTGACCTCTCAGTGGCGGGCTGGAATTGGCATCCGCCGTGGGGGCCTAGTCGGTCAGTGGCGGGTCTCCTCAGCCTTTCGTGGGCTGATCTGCATGGCTGCTGATCGAAGTCCCCATGGGACGCAGCTGGGGCCGCCGTACGCTCATTCTCTTCGTATCTTGGGCCCAAGCGGCCTTGGAGGACTTCCCTCCTTTGTGATTCTGACTGGTGGGTGCCAGATGCCCCTGTGTAGGCGGACTCCCTTCCAGTGTAGGGAGCAGGACCCTCCACCATTTTGGCCTTGCCGGTTCTCTCCCTGCGCTGGCGAGCCTGTGCCGAGCTCGCCTCCTGCTCGGTGGGGAGTACGCTGTAGTCCCCTCTGGTTTGGGTACCCTGAGTGGGCCTGGTCTGGTCCCGGGTTTCGGCGGCTGGAGCTCGCCTGGGTACTAGGGCGAGCTCGTCCTGCTGTCGCTGCTGCAACCTTTGTAAGGTCGCGATGGTGCGTTGGAGCTCGTCAGGATTGCTGACCAGGTCCCTCTGAGCGGGGGCCAAGTCCTCCTGGGTCACCGCAACTCGCGGAGGTCGCGGAGTTGTGGTGCTCTTCTGGGGAGGTGGTTGTGAGGTCTCCACCACCTGGCGTGAGGTCTCCACCTCGGCCTGGTTTTGATCACCCCCTTTAGACCTTCCCGCAGCGGCGGAGGCCTGTCCCTTGGCGGCTCGAGTGTTAGCCATTTTTGGGTTTCGGAGGGGGTAGCTTGCTGCAGGTCGCCGAGATGGAGGGAGGTCGCTGGAGTGGTGGAGGTCGCCGGTGCGGTGGTTGTCCAGCTTAGGTGGAGCCGTGCAAGTTTTCATCTAGCCTCGCGTGTTGACGAATTATCTGAGATTCGGTTTATTCGTGTGCACGCGCGCGTTTGAAAACTTGTTCCGGGCAGATCTCGTGAAATCCGAAAATTCAGGTTTTTGTCCGGAAATCTGGGTTCTTCGTTCAAGGGATGAAGATGTATGTGTATCTTCAAGTGTTCTTGGGTTTTATCAAGAACACCTTCAAATCTTCAAATCTTCAAGCAAACTCTAATGTTTCGTTCTTGAGATTTTTAATTTTTTCAGGTTCGGACCCTCCTTCTAGCGCCAAATTGTTGATAGAATTTACTAATCAATGTTTGTTTATGTGGCTAGTTATAACATGTTAATTCCATCAAACAATAATCCAAGAATTTGTGTTCTTGGGTAGAATATGAGGAGGGAGAGTAGAGAGTTTAGAGAGAGAAATATTGTAATAGGCACTGTATTGATTTTTAGAATTGTGTGAATAGTATAAGAGAGGTCTTATTTATAGGTGTGTGAGTGTGAGACGGCACCTTACTAGCCTATGTGGCTTCCGGTGTTGACGAGGGTTCCTTACCCTCGTCTTGGTCTCTCACACTGCTTCCTTTATCATGCCTCGTCCTACTACTATGCCTTAGACGGGATGGGCCTCATTAAAAACCTCGCCGTAAACCACCCTTGTGGATAAACCGGACGGAGGGAAAAAGAGCGCACCATCGGGATCCTATTTGACTAATAGGCGAGCTCGTCGGTGAGCTCGGAGATGGGCTACAGTGGTTTGGGCGAGCTCTGTGGCGAGCTCCAGTGCCTTGTGTGGCTTACGGACGTTATGCGATGATGGAACTCGACGAGGCCTTCTTGGGGATACAAGGCGAGCTTTGGGCGAGCTCCAGGATGACAGAGATGACCCCTTCTGGGCGAGCTACGCAGGTGAGTCATCTCCATGTGGGCGAGCTCCGCACCTTTAAGGATCTGGGTGGGTCCTGACGACCTGCCAAACCTTGGCGATTATTCATATACGAATGGTACTACTTCGCCAGTCCAACATCTGTAAAACAATTCAGCGCATCCATAATCACATTTACATGACCATCTTCCGGGTACACATCCTCATATAATTTCATATTCTTGGTCAACTCTTTCATTAAATCTTGTCGAACACGTGGCCAATTGTCTTCCCCATATCCCATCAAGCCTGCCACAACTCGAAAACCACAATGTCCATCGCCTTTAACATTCACTACATTAGTTATAAATGGTTTATATTGTGGAGGAATCAAATGATTGAAGTTATCAGGGTTCATTGCACTTCGAGTGCGCTTCCGGATTATCTACACACAATTTTATAAATTATATACATAGATATGTAAATTGAAACTAAGGAAGACTTATATATAAGCAACGTACCAGTGTTTTTTAACATTTTCCGTTCTTCTGAAACATAGGCGTTGTGGGTGTATCAAAGACATCATATCCTTTAGAAACATTCATTACCGAGCAACTTTCACCCATTGATAATATGTACTCAAACAAGCTGGGATCACGTTAGGTTGATGTCTCTGATTTTTGTTTCTTAGTTTTAGGACGACCACGAGTGTTTACTTTTGGTTGCGGTTCAACAAGATTGGTGGTTTCCAGTTTTGCTAGCTCTTTCATCCGCCTCAAGTAAATTAGCTTCTCCTCAAAGCTATAATTTTTAAACACTTTCTTCATATCAACCACAGTTTCATCAAAACGGTGCTCAAAGTTTTCATTGGGATCATCTCTAACTATCGGCTCCAAGTCCAACTTTCTCCAAAAAGAATCAACATCAACAGGTATTGGTTTGTCCGCATAAACATATTCCTCTATTTCGTGTGCGCATGGTAAACCATAGACCTTTCTTAAGATATGTTTACATTCGCTCCCTCGGAAATATGGAGATTTTACCTCTTTCACCTCGTCAAACAACTTCTCCAATGCCATTGTAGAGATTACACCATGTATGCTATTGAATATTGGTGGTGTGAACTTGTGCAGGGCCACATTTACACTCTTCTCAAAAGATGCCTTAATTTCACTGTGACACACTTCAAAAAGAGTATCACATTTGACCCAACCCCTTTCGAAATTGGACATTGAGTTTCCAAGCATCCTCTTCAAGACTGCATGTTGACTCTCAACCCTAAAAAATTATAAGTATAGATAATAATTAGAGTTTATAGATTTTTACGTCCCGTAACTTTGCTATAGTTTGATTTTGATCCTCATGAAATACACATTTTGAAATTAGTCCTGTAAGTTTGAATTTTTTTTGAATTTGGTCCTTTTACCTGCTATAGCAGGTAACCTAACAGGTAACCCATGATTTTTTTAATTTCATTTTTTTTAACTAAACACATGACATATATATACAATCATAATTAATTAATAATTAAACATACTATAATTAATTTACACAGGACATTTATATACACACACATACATCATATATAACTATTTATGTATATATCTAGCATTATAATTAATTAATATTTTATAATATACAAATACTACACTTAATTTCTAAACAACTATTTAATTATAATAATTATACTAATTATATAATTATTAAACAAATAACACACATATACTATTTTCAAGAATTTGACATGTGTAGGTTCTTTTTTAAATTATTTTGTTTTATCATAAAATTTATTAAGATATATATATATAATATAATATTGTGTATATATACATTAATATAATATATATATATATATATATATATAAATTATATACATATTAAGATCTTTTAAAAAAACTAACTAATTTAATTATGATATAAAAGTTATTTTATTGAGAACACAATACATAATTCTTTAAACTATAAAGGTAATATTTTTGTCATAATATCTAGTTAGAATATTTTTCTATTTTCAATTATGAGATATATAAAAATTTCAGTTAATCTTTTTCAAATAATATAATATTTTTAACTTGAGTATTATTTCAGTTTCATAACTTCATGTAAATATTATTTAGGTTTTTATATACCTATATTATATATTTTAATTTATTATAATATATTATATACTATTTGTAACCAATTTTTGCTATTTGTAATGCAATATATTAAGGTTATTTAAAATAAGATTTTTTGTAACGAAAAAATAATATCGTTACAATAACTTATTTTTTGTAACCATTTAACATTTGGTTATAAATAAATTCGTTACAAAAAATACATTTTTTATAGTGATAACAAAATATGTGGCTGTTTAACCATTGTTCTTTAATTTTTAGTTCGACCCGATCCACAATCCGTCCCAAAAAATTTCTAACACATTTATTAAATTTAAAACATAATTATTATTCATAGAATATATTAAAAGTAATCCAGGCGTGAGAAATATAATCATAATAATTATACTAATTATATAATTATTAAAAAATAACACACATATATATGTATATAGACACACATGCACTGTTCATCTTCTTAAAAAAAATTCAACTCACAAATGCAGGTATTATTCATCACTTCATCTTCTTTTTAATTTCCTTTTTATTTATATATGATGTATATAAATTTGTACATGTGTGTCCATGTATATGTGATTGTATATGTTTGTTATTTTAAAAAAAAAAAAATATAATTAGTATAATTATTATAATTATGTAGTTGTTTAGAAATTAAGTGTAGTATTTATTATATTATAAAATATTAATTAATTATAAAGCTAGATATATACATACATAGCTATATATGATATATGTATATAAATGCCCTGTGTAAATTAATTATAGTTTGCTTAATTATTAATTAATTATGATTGTATATATATGACATGTGTTTAGTAAAAAAAGAAATTAAAAAAAATCATGGGTTACCTGTTAGGTTACCTGCTAAAAGGACCAAATTCAAAAAAAGTTCAAACTTACAGGACTAATTTCAAAATGTGTATTCCATGAGGACCAAAATCAAAGTAGAGCAAAGTTACGGGACATAAAAATCTATAAACTCTAATAATTAAGATAATAGTTATATTGACTAATAACATAATAAAATAATATTTTTTGGTATACCTGTTTGTTGTGGTATTCCCATAGTGCATTACTTCATTCGTCCAAGTCACCACAAATCTCTCTTTATAGGGATTGATCCATTGGTTCATCACATAATTCACCGACTTCATATTATGACCAAAATTAGAATGGAGCTCACGAACAACCTCTTCAAAGTCCATCTTCGAATCGGATCTCCAGACTTTATTAAAGTCTGCATAGAATGCCTCCCACTCCTTTCCAGATGTAAAGTCACATTTGCAGTTAGCCAACACATTACGATCAATGTGCCATGTGCACAAGAAATGTTGGACATGCGGAAACAAAACAGCCAATGAATTCATTAAGGCTTTTTCACGATCTGTAATAATAACGGTGGGAATAGAAGACTCTCCCAACAATTCTTTCAACACACCTAGGGCCCAAATATAGTTCTCTTCTTTTTCAGCCAATAGGTACGCTGAAGCAACATAAAATGTCAAACCAGTGGATGTGACTCCCACTATCTCCAAGTAAGGAAGTCGGTACCTATTTGTCTTGTAAGTGCAGTCAATCAACAACACTTTTGGAAAAGAATGAACCAATTTTATTGACACGGGATGTGCAAAGAATAATTCACACAAAATATTGGTCGTACCACATCTTCTAGTAATCTGAAAATAATTATTCTCCACCAACATGCTCATCAAATATTGTAACTGTGTTCGACCACAATACTGATTCATTCTATGCTTACTCCGTACAATGTATATGGTTCGAACACATGATTTGTTATGCTTATTCTTTACCTTCAATATCTTTAGCACATCCTTTACAGGAGCATTGCATTTTGACATATCAACCACAAACTCCTCTTCCTTCTTAGTTAAGCGGCCAGCATATGAGTGACCCTCAAAATACCGAGTTATTGGATGATTATGCGTCCTGAATTTAACCTCAAGTGTCCACTCACTTATCGAAATTTGTGTCCCCTTTAACAGGAACGGACACCCACATTTCTTCGCCCCCGTGGTCCTTTCACTAACTTGTTCTTCTTCTCCTTCAAACTTCTTCACTTTCTTGATCTCAGGGTCTTTTCTTCCTGAATTAGGACGATACGAACCACTACGTTCACATGCCAAAAAAATACGAGCCTTTTTTTCTAGCTCCATTGTCGGATCGCTTAACCACAACAACAATATTGTGCTTATTTCCCAAAAGACGTACCCAATCAATCAAAGCATCACGGAATGAAAACAGTTGGTGAGTCGTGAAAACACTTGAATAATCCATTATAATCTCCGAACCTTGTTGGATATTATCTTCTTCTTGGTTTTTTCTTTCACAATCATCAGATTTTGACTCATTTCCTTCTACATCATCATCCAAAATATGCTCATCACAAATATCATCATCATTGCTCAAATATTCATCTTCCAAATAGTCGTTATCATCGTCGGCCAAATCCTAAAAACAAAAAATAGTGTGTTAAATATATTCAAATAATAAAGCTGGAAAAACATCTAAAATTCGAAAATATAAACTGAAAAATTATATTAATTTCGAAAACATGTGTCAAAATTCAGTTAAGTTTTCAAAAATAAAATTCGAATATTGGTAGTATTTTTGGAAAAGTTTTCCAATTTCTTTTACATATTTCGATTTCAGTTTTTGAAATTTAATCATTTTTTCGGAAAACCAGAATCGAAATTCTTCCTCGCGACTTTTTATCAACTTACGTGAAAATTGAATATTCAAATTTTTTTCTCATCATATTATCAGTATATAACAAAACAATACGTAAATTAAAACTATATTCATATATTCGTCAAAACCAATCAACAAAACATCTAAAATAGTGTTTCAAAACAAACCCTAATTCTAGAAAAATATTGTAAAAAACTAACCGGAGTTTGGGGATGACGACGATGGACGACCATTGCTGTGATATTAAATTGTCTACTTTCCGGCTGCTTTAGATTCGTGATGTGCAATTATTTCGGCAAAAACTACCGAAATATTAATAAATAAAGATGGTGGGTGCATAACTAGGTATATGAAACAATTAAGGGTATATTAGTCATTAAACATGTTATTAATCATAATTTTAATTTTAAGTGGGTGTACTCAGTACAGTTGTGGGTGCTATTAACCTGGGTCTTTCCGAGTATATACTCCTTCCCATATATATAACTCGGGCACGGATATTCTCCCCCCCCCCATATTTCAGTACTTCACCACCCATATAATTTTTCATTTCTAAATCAAGTTTTAAAGACATAAGTGCCCTTTTGTTATATTATCCTAAATTATAATAAGATCAATTCACCCCCTTTCTTCCTCTCCACCGCCTCTGGCTTCCTCACCACCGCGCCCTTCTCCACCTCGTGTTGATCCCTCTGTCGCAAACCACTTACGTTTTCATGCACGGGGGCCAGAAATCGTGTGAACCTGGTAAACACCATTTTATTCCCAATTCCTTCTCCATTATACAGAGAAACCCCTGTATAAAAAAAATAATAAACAAAAAATAAATAAATTAGTTCAAACATTAGCAATTCCTTCTCCGACGGTTTTTTCATAAATAATGTCGACGAACTCCTTGCCGGAATCATCCAACGCCGGTTTCCACTCCGGGATGTGCGATCGAACCTGCCCGTGGACTCGATGGTACGTATCGTCGAATTTCAGGCCATTTTTTTTGTTACCTGTGTTCGACCCTGGTTCATCGAATTTTTGCCCAATTTTCGAAATATTTTTACGAAAATTTCGCTTTTGTTCGAAACAATTTTTCGAACACTTTGTTCGAAACTAGAGTGCGAACATAGCGCAGTTGTTCGACTGTATCTTTCGAACATCATCTTTTTGTTCGACAGATCTGACCGAACAAAACATAGGCAGTCGTGTGCGAGGCATGGTGCAGCGGCAGGCTTGCGGTTTCAGATTCCGACGGCAGCGTGCGCGAGGCATGGTGTTGATGAACGCTGGCGATTCCAGGCGTTGATAGTTCGGGGCACTCGCGATCTGAACGCTGACGATTCCAGGCGTTGATGAAGCAATTCAAGGCGATAGGTTAAAATTGGCGGCGGGATGACTTCAGATTTTCGGCCCAATTTGAGAGACGGCAATGGCAAGACTTCGATCTGACCGCGACGCGAGTTAGCAGCGCACAGGGCTGGTTCCAGATTTAAGGTCGGCCCAATTATCGACGCCGACGCCGTCACGTGTCCAGGTGAGACGAAAAATGCAGAGATTGAAGGTGGAGGTTTTTGGAAATAAGAAAGGGGTGAAGTTATAATTCTGTATCCTTAATTATTAAGAGTTGGGGTAGTTGTGGAAAATGATGGGGGTGAAATAATCTATTAATGTGGTGAATTGAAAATGGGGTGAAATACTGAAATATGGAGGAGAATATCCGTGCCCATATAACTCTCTTTGCAAATGGCCTAGCACTTAAAAAACATTTGGGCTTAATAATTAATAAACAAAATGGGCTTAGCAATTAAAAAGGCCCAATTGATTATATCAATTACCAGCATCATGGTCTGCTTCGAAGGCGAGAACGGTGGCGAGTTGCAGGTTCAGGCGCTCTGGCTTGAATCGGATCGGTGGCGACTCGGTAGTGCGATTCCATGGGCGACGTGAGAGATGCGATTCCGGATCGGCGAGGAACAGAGGTGGTTTCAGCGGTGCGACGGAGGTAGGCGGTTTACGGCGAGAGCCGTGGCATTTGCAGTGTGGATTTGGGCGTGAGTTTAGACGGAGGACAGAGCAGTGGAGCGGTTGGAGGCTGCTGCTAGCGGTTTCCGGCTGAGAAGATTGGTTGCCGGCGCAGGAAATCCGGCGCGATTGGAGCGGAGAGCGGCGTAAAGTGGTGGTTTGGCTCTGGCGTCGCTGGTGTGCGAAGGCGGCTTCAGGGAAAAGTCGATCTTTCGTTGAGCGGTTACGACAAAGAGCGTCGCACGGCGGTTGCATAATGGAGGCAGTGTGCAATTGACAGCAAGGCTTGAAGTCTGGTGTTGGTGCAGATGTGGTCCATGGAGGGGACGGCGGTTGCATAATGGTTATCAACAAAATAGATATGAAGTAAGGTCTTAAATGCATTCTAAATTTAAGAAAAAATTATCCCATGAGCACAAATTGATGTAATATGACCCTAATCAATTTGTTGATTCAATTACTTACCATTAATTGATTTTGTGAGTATTAATCACTTACCAACTTCCCAAAAAAGTTATTTTACACTTTTTTTAATTGTTGCAAACACACGCTACGTTAAATTAATCTGTTCCGAAAGTAGAACGCACTTGTATCAATTAACTTCTGAAAAATTAATTTTGTTCTCTTTATTTTATTGATTAAACAATATCAATTAATATATTTAAAATTTAATTAAATATTAAATATTTCCAACACGCTAATCATGGTGTTTTACCCTTTTAAATACCTTGATAAACTTATGTCCATCAATAATTACAATAATTCTCTCCTCCTTAATTATTGAAATACATGAATTATAAAAAATAAAAATAAAAGAAAAGGAAGTAACGGATTTTCAATTTTCAAAATCTCAGTCTTTGACACATGCTCAGTGTTTCGACAATGGTGGTTGAATGTCAATGATACATATGTTTTTTTACAACATGAGATGCACAAGTGAAGTGAAGAAATTATCCTTGGGAAAAAAGAAATACTTCTGTTGTGAAAAATGTCCGAGAATGAATCAAATTCAATAAGACTTGAAGTTTTCAGAGCAATTGGAAGAACTTGCCGGATGAACACACTCAACAAAAATAAACAGGAAATTAAAAGAACAAGCAATTTACGTGGTTCGATTAAAGTTATCTACGTCCACGAATGGGATTGACTCACTTCACTAATCGATGAATAATGTTTATAGAGTACAAAGCTTTCTCACTCTAATCTCTCTAAGTATCGAGTGAAATTACACAGTCCTTCTTTGATTCTGGAATGAATACATATTTATAGATCAAACCCTTAACCGCCTTTGAGCTCTTAACCAATCAACGAGATTCGTATGCTTATAACCGCCTTGAATAACTGTTCCGATGTCCAATGAGATTGCTCCGCCAGCTGCCCAAATAACCGACTTTATCACTCTGGTGAAGTCGCCTTTGCCATGCTCTGTTTCATAACTGTTAGCTTAGGATCGCTTTCATGCTGAGTGACTCAGGGAGTAGGTGATTCTCAGTTCTGGATGATCTCTCAGGATTTGCCTTCAGTTCTACTGAGTTTTCAGTGTCTTCACTGATCTGACCACTCAGGATGACATTCAGGAAGAGTGTCAGGATCAGAATACTTCTGACTCAGGATCAAGTCTTCGCTCAGGCTCAGGATGCTTTCCTTAGGAATATTCCTCCGGATCCAATACTCAGGATCAGGATTCCTGACTAATCTTCAGTACTCAAACTCAGCTTATCTTTACATTTAACAATTCTCCACCTTAAAGTAAGTTAGTTTCCCCCATTCCACACTCCACCTCAGGACCTAACTCATGGTACATCCCATGACCGCAGCTTGATCAGCTCCAAGCAATATCTGAATTTGGAAATAGGTAAGACCTTCGTCAGCATATCTGCAGCATTGTCCTCAGTGGAAACCTTCTGCACTGAAATCACTTTCTTTTCCACCACATCTCTCACAAAATGAAGTCTGACATCAATATGCTTTGACCTTTCATGAAAGACCTGATGCTTAACCAAATGAATTGTGCTCTGATTGTCACACTGAACTGCAACTTCCTTTTGTCTGATTCCAAATTCCTTAATCATACCCTTGAGCCACATTATTTCCTTTACTGCTTCAGTCATCGCAATATACTCAGCCTCAGTAGTTGAAAGTGCCACTACTGACTGAAGTACTGCTCTCCAACTGATTGTTGTACCATATAATGTGAACACATATCCTGATAAGGATTTCCTCGTATCAATGCTTCCAGCATAATCTGAGTCCGCATATCCCTGAAGTGGTTGAGTGCCATCCTTAGTCTTCTCGAAGAGTAACCCCAGATTTTCAGTTCCTTTTAAGTATCTCATTATCCACTTAAGAGCCTCCCAGAGTGTCTTTCCCGGATTTGCCATAAATCTACTGACCACACTGACTGAATGTGCTAAATCTGGCCTGCTGCACTCCATAGCATACATTATGCTACCTATCCCATTTGAGTAAGGAATTTTACTCATGTGTTCATTCTCTTCATCTGACTTTGGACACTAACTTGATGTCAGTTTGAACTGTTGACCAAGGGGTGTAGATACAACTCTGGCTTCATGCATGGTGAACCTCCTGAGTATTTTCAGGATGTAATCCTTCTGAGTTAAGAACAACCTCCCTTTGTCCTTATCTCTGATAAT
This sequence comes from Prunella vulgaris, assembly GCA_026898435.1. Classification (NCBI taxonomy): domain Eukaryota; kingdom Viridiplantae; phylum Streptophyta; class Magnoliopsida; order Lamiales; family Lamiaceae; genus Prunella; species Prunella vulgaris. The sequence goes on from JAPKLY010000411.1 coordinate 101,618, forward strand.
TTCCATCCCCAGTATCCTCTTAGCCATACCCAGATCCTTCATGTCAAATGTGCTACTGAGCTTTGCCTTTAGCCTCTGAATTCTTTCAGGACTCTTGCTTGCAACCAACATGTCATCCACATAGAACAGCAGATATGTGAGTACTTCCTTCCCTTGTTTTTCAAGATAGACACAACTATCATAACTGCATCTTGTAAAGCCTATGGAGATCATAAAACTATCAAACTTCTTGTACCATTGCCTCGGACTTTGCTTCAGTCCATACAATGATTTCTTCAGTAGACACACCTTATCCTGATTCCCAGGTAGAATAAAACCTTCAGGTTGTTGCATGTGTATAGTTTTTTCCAGGTCTCCGTGTAGAAAGGCTGTCTTGACATCTAACTGCTGAAGCTCTAAGTCCTCCTGAGCTACCTTTGACAATAGGATTCTGATTGAACAGTGTTTCACCACTGGTGAGAATACCTCATTGAAGTCTACCACATCTCTCTGAGTGAAGCCTCTGGCAACAAGCCTTGCCTTATATCTCAACTTCTCTCTTCATCCTGACCCCATTTCAGATTTCTTCTTGAAGATCCACTTGGAACTGACTACCTTCTGTCCCTGAACTTTGTTCACTAAGGTCCAAGTGTTGTTCTTCTCTAATGACTGAAGTTCCTCAGTCATAGCCAATATCCATCTCTCCTTGTCTTTACCTGACACAGCTTCAGCATAGCTTTGTGGTTCCTGATGCTCCACCTCTTCAGCGGTTATCAGGGCATAGGACACCATATCAACATGACAGGATCTAGTCGGAGGGTGTATGCTTTTCCTGTGTCTGTCTCTTGTTAGACTATAGTTTCTGAGATCATGACCTTCAGTATCTGAAATTGAGTGGTCAGAATGGTCCTCAGTATCACTTTCCTCTGACTCCTCTTGAGTCCTTCCTGAGGTTTCACCTGCCTAAAAAATTTCTTGTCCTGAGTTCATTTTCAGGAGTCTCCACCTCAACCTGAGATCCATCTCCTGAAAGTATACCATCTGAGTCGTGTATGCTGATGGGCAGATTGTATCCCATGTCTTTCTCGTTGAAAGTCACATCTCTACTGACAATACACATTTTATGTCCAGGTTCCAAACACCATAACTTGTATCCTTTCACTCCCTTAGGATATCCTAAGAATATACATCTCAGTGCTCTAGGTTCCAGCTTATCCTGCCTAATGTGGGCAAAAGCTGAGCAACCAAATACCTTCAGGTTATTGTAGTCCGAGATCCTCCTATACCACACCTCATCAGGTGTCCTGAACTCAATTGCTGAGGAAGGTGACTTGTTAATAAGATAACAAGCTGTACTGACTGCTTCCCCCCAAAACACCTTGGGTAGCTTTGTATCTGACAACATACTCCTGACCTTTTCCAGGATTGTCCTATTCATCCTCTCAGCCAAACCATTTTGCTGAGGATTTGCAGGAACAGTCCTGTGTCTAGTGATCCCCCTTTCCTTGCAGAAATTGTTGAACTCCTCTGATACATACTCCAATCCATTATCAGTTCTGAGATGTTTAATGGATCTTCCTCTCTTATTTTCTTGTTCACTGACCCAATCCCTGAACCTTGCCAAGGCCTCACTCTTCTGCTTCAGTATGAACACCCATACTTTCCTGCTGAAGTCATCAATGACTGTCATGAAGTATCTTCCACCTCCATGAGTCTCCACCTTAGCTGGTCCCCATATATCAGAATGAACATAATCCAGAGGTGCATCAATAGTCTTCTTACCTTTAGGGAATGAGATTTTCTTGGATTTGCCCAGGACACAATTGTCACAAAAATCCAATTTCATCACCTTTCTTTCCCCAAACGCCTTCTGCTTTGAAAGTTCTTGGAGCCCCCTTTCTCCAATATGGCCCAACCTTTTATGCCATATCATTGCCTCAGTGCTGTCCATAACATTGTTTACTGTCCCTGAAGAAGTGGTTCCAATCAGGATATACAACCTATTTACTTTCTTGCCTTTCATGTATACCTTCTTGCCTTTGGTTATCAGGATATAACCATCCTCAGTGTTGAACTCATAACCCAGTTGATTCAGTGAACCCAGGGAGATCAGATTTCTCTTCAGTTCTGGCACCAGCCTCACATTTGAGAGTATCTTATCTACTCCATCATGCAGCTTTAACCTGACAGAACCACTCCCCTTCACCTTACATGTTTGATTATTGCCCAGCACAACTGAGCCTCCATCAAACCTCCTCAAGTCCCTGAATAATGATTCATCAGGGCACATATGGAATGAACATCCAGAATCTAGTACCCACTCATCATTCAGTTTCAGGTTAGTAACCGTTAACACCTCAGCACTATCATACCCACCTTCAGCAGCAACAGTTATATCAGCCTTTTGTTCTTCTCCCTGATTCCTATTTCTGTCAGGGCAATTCTTCTTGAGATGACCAGTTTTGTGACAAGCAAAACATTTCCTCTTCTCAACTAAATCACCAGATTTTGGCCCCTTTGTGTTCTTCTTCTTCTGAAAATCTTTCTTGCCCTTCTTGAACCTGACATTCAATCCTTCAGCCTGAACTGAATTTTTCTTATCAGCTTGTAGCTGAATAGTCTTTGTTTTTAGCGCACCCAGAATGTCATCAAAGGACAATTTATCCTGCCTCCCAAATAGTAAGACATCCTTGAAATTCTTAAAGGATTTAGGCAAAGAATTCAGGAGCATCAAAACCTTATCATCATCATCAATTTCCACTCCCATGTTCTCAAGATCATCAGCAGCCTTGTTGAATTCCTCAAGTTGTTCAATCAACTCCTTCTCTTCATTCATCATGAATGACATCAGTTTCTGCTTCATGAACAACTTGTTGGTGACAGACTTAGTCTGATACACCTTCTCCAGCTTACTCCAAACCTCAATGGCAGTCTTCTCCTTGCACACCTCCCTCAGAGGCTTATGTGCCTTATCCAATATTTCTTGTTTCTTGCTTGGATTTTCTGATGAAGAAGATGGCCATTGATCTTCAGGCTTCAGAGCATTGGCCAGCCCATGATGAGTCAAGAGAGCCTTCATCTTGATCTTCCATAAACCAAAATCGTTTGCTCCAGTGAATTTCTCAAAATCCAGCTTGGTAGATGCCATGATTGATGATTAACCAGTCGATTCCTCCTTCCTTCCCACAGATGGCGCCAATTGTTGTGAAAAATGTCCGAGAATGAATCGAACTCAATAAGACTTGAAGTTTTCAGAGCAATTGGAAGAACTTGCCGGATGAACACACTCAACAGAAATAAACAGGAAATCAAAAGAACAAGCAATTTACGTAGTTCGATCAAATTGATCTACGTCCACGAATGGGGTTGGCTCACTTCACTAATCGATGAATAATGTTTACAGAGTACAAAGCTTTCTCACTCTAATCTCTCTAAGTATCGAGTGAAATTACACAGTCCTTATTTGATTCTGGAATGAATACATATTTATAGATCAGACCCTTAACCGTCTTTGAGCTCTTAACCAATCAACGAGATTGGTATGGTTATAACCGCCTTGAATAACTGTTCCGGCGTCCAATGAGATTGCTCCGCCAGCTGCCCAAATAATCGACTTTATCACTCTGGTGAAGTCGCCTTTGCCATGCTCTGTTTCATAACTGTCAGCTCATGATCGCCTTCATACTGAGTGACTCAAGGAGTAGGTGATTCTCAGTTCAGGATGATCTCTCAGGATTTGCCTTCAGTTCTACTGAGTCTTCAGTGTCTTCACTGATCTGACCACTCAGGATGACATTCAGGATGAGTGTCAGGATCAGAATATTTCTGACTCAGGATCAAGTCTTCGCTCAGGCTCAGAATGCTTTCCTCAGGAATATTCCTCCGGATCCAATACTTAAGATCAGGATTCCTGAATAATCTTCAGTACTCAAACTCAGCTTATCTTTACACTTAACAACTTCCTCATTATATATCAAAATAATCCCTGGCTTTAAGTGTTGTAACAGATGTATCAAAATTTCCATGCAGATAGAGAAAACAATGGAGTTCCTTTCCAGTCTAGAAGCAAACATTTTGTACTTATATCAAGAGTGCAATATTTCCCTGAAGGAAAATTATCCACAATCAATTGAGCCTGATAAAGAGAAGCTGTGCTTAGTCCCAATTCTTGCATTCCAAATCTACTAAAAAATGCCCTCCACTCACTTATTGTCACGCTTCTATTCAATCTTTGGCATCCTTCTGTAGTAACAATGTTGTGTATCCCCTCCCGAAACGTCCCCGCTTCGATCACCATCCGATTCTTTTCGTCCCCGGCCATGCTCTCCTTCAGGCTGTCGTATAGAGCGCCGAAGTAGAGCAATGCGTCAGCGAAACGAGTGAAGAACGAAGGAGAATTGAGGTTTGCTTCTACTTCGGTCAAGATAACTATTGATGGCTTGATCTTTTGTGTTATTGTAATTAGATTCTTCAAGCAGATAGGCTTGGAGATCAGAGATTTTAGCATGTAGGGGAACAGAACTGCCACGGCTTCGTCAGGCTCGACTCCCAAGTCGTCGTGCTTGAGATCTTTGATGTCCGTCGAGAAGATCAAATTGTAAGAGAATGGCAAGTTTAAGTTGCTAGCAAAGCTTTTCAAGGTGTGTCCTGTTTTTTCAGCTCTGTTTTTGTCTTCCATTTCGATGGCTGTGATCTTGAGATAGTATTTTTTATCCCTTTTTCGCGCGGAGATTGCTTGCATGAACGCTGCCCAGCGTAGTCCAGATAGTATATTGAAATCAACGAGGTGGATTCTCTCTGCGCCGTCGATGTTTTCCAGTATTGTTTGAACTGCTGTGAATTGAAGAACCTGACCGAAGGGGAGCCCTCTATGCATGGCTGCAAGTGCAGGGATATTCCTTTTGATGCATGCATCAATGTGTGCCGGTTTTTCGTTTAGAACCCCTTTTTCGCGGTTGATTCTCTCCCTGAGAGCTTCCGAGAAGTAGAAGACCACTCTTTGCACGGGAGTTCCTACGTTCGATGATATCCACTGGCAGTTTTCGAGCAATCCCATTGCTCTTTCGAGCTGCTGGTTTTCGACTCTCTCAGCTGCTGCTAGAAGAAGTTGTGCAAGGTGTACGTCCTGTTTATCTTCGACGCAAAGATCCAAGCCACGCGGACGCCTAAACGTGCTTGTGTGGATCGACTTTTGTGGAAAATACTCGATGCATCCTTCTCCAGCAAGTCTCAGTATCTGCCTCGTCGACAGTTTCTTGGTGACTTGATGATTCCTGTTGATGTTCATATCCATCATGCTTGCTCTATTTACATGTTTGGATGAATCTTGAACTAGTTGGGACTCTGGAGCGTCTCGGAAATGGTGCTGAATCTTTTCGTTTGAGGCGAACGACAGATGTCGTCGTTGTTCCTGACTCGTTTGATCCTGGTAGAAACCATATTTTCTACAGAAGGAATCAATGTCTCCCCAATCTGCGGAGAATTGGGATTGTTCATCTGTGTCTGAGGTTGATTTCCCGGAATCTTGCATGATTGAGTCGTTGAGTTGGATGATGCAACTGACGAGATTGGAGACCGTCTCAAAATATGAGGACTGATCCCAAAATATGGTATCTTTATGTTCATCACAAATTGAATAGGGAAGAGTACAAAAAGTTGTTTATGCTTGTGTTTTTTCTTGTGTTGAATACAATGCAGCCTCTGTTTGTATTATCCTTTTGGACAATGTTGCCAATGAGAGCTCATTTTCTCGACGAATTTCGAATTTTCGGCTGTCGTCCTCCGATGCTGTCAATGAACAGATGCACACTCAGAGGGATTGCCAAAATGGCCTTCTTCTCTGGAATTGAAACTTTGCCAACATTTAGTTTGCTGGAAATTTTTTTCATCTATTTTTGTCATCATTATGCAATTAAATTTGTGTTGTTAATGTTTCTGATTGAAAACATCCCCAGTTTTGGACAGATTATTGTTGCTGATGTTCTGCCTTTTGTTTGTTGGATTTGGTGGTTATAAAACTACTTTTACCCCAAGTGGCTGTCACATGTAAAAAAAAAAAAAAAGATAAAAAAATCAAATGGCATGGATGTTGTGGTCGTCTGACATGCCAATGGCATGGATACAATTTTTGTTACCACTTAGTCAATTTCTTATTGATTGTTCTATTTTTTAAATTTTTTTTGATATAATTAGATTTATTAATATTGAAGATAATGTATATTAAATAAATCAAGAATTGTAAAAAAAATTTCATGAATAGAGTTCAATATTGAATTATTATGAAATGTAAACAAAATCTCTCTTTTTCTTTTTAATATTTTAATCTTAATTTTTATCATTTCATCTTATGGATCTAAACAATCCTAATTACTTTTCAAACTCAAAATTTGGGCATCAAAACTGAATACGTATTTTTTTTATTTGTAATTTAATTTTTCATGCTTTATATGTAATTTTTAATTTATTTTCAAATTTTAAATATATTAAGTTGATTTTATTGATAAAGTATAAAGAAGTAAAAATTAAGTTGAGTGGAAGATTATGTGTATATGGACGATAGTGAAATGAAAACATTATGTAATAAAGTTTGTTTGGTTGATAAATGCACTCTAATAATATTAGAAAAGCAATGTATTGGATTTATAATTTTCAGTTTTCAAAATCTCAGATGGAAAGGCAATGCATTGAATTTATGTTAAATGTAAAAAAATTGTATTTTTAATATTGGGAAGTAATTCTTATTGCTACTAAATGTAGCACACTTTTGACCTCTTGGTTCTAATGGTTATCTGATAACCCATTACATGCTTACAGTGAAGAGTAAATTAGACAATGTAATGATAACATAGTTTCACTTACATATTAGTTCAAAAAAATTATTATATTTATAAATTGGTTCAAAAAATTTGCACGATAATATACTTTTTTTTGCACGGAAGCTTTTTTTTTTTATATAAAATTAATATATAATTTTTATCAATTTATTGAACCATATCCTACTTTTCCCAATAATCAAATGTTCACCTCAAAAGTATAATGGTAAGCTGGCTTGGTTCATCTCTGTCCTCTGTCCAAAGATAAGTATAGTGCCAATAACATGCACCGTCTAAAACAAATATACTACTCTTTAGCGAACAAATCATATTATTGAAATTGGTTAGTGTATAAATTATTTTTATTTACTTTATCTTAGATAAAAACACACGTAGTAACAAAAAGTGTAGGTCATGTAAACTCAAATTTAATATGAACTTAATTTTTTAATTATTTTTATTACGCATCAACTAAAACTGTTAAAAAGTTACGTAAAAAATATTTTTTTAATAATATAATTGATATTCATAACAATGATTGTTTCTATGCATAGCAATAATAGTTTGAAACGTGTTATTAATGAGTTTTTAACTTAATAATAATAGTTGGTCTTGTAATCAACTATACCTTTTCATTAACACAACTAAATCAATTAATAATTTTTAATAAAATAATTAATATCCTTCAAACCACTTCCGCAGATAAACTTATTCACACAAGATTTTGCCTAAAATAAGCAGATTTTTTATTACGTTTCTCAAAAGATGTTTATTTTCTTCATGTAATACATTTATCTAAAAAAGTTAAGAACGTCAAGTGTAATTTAGGAAGACGCAACTAATTTACATTGCTTAGACGTATCATAATTTCATTAAGTGTATCAAAATATTATGATCAATAAAAATCTATAATAATTACAATATAACATTATTAATTCAGATTTTTAATACTCTTAATCAGATTTTGATACTCTGATTAAATATTTATTACTTTAAAATTGACAATTTATAGTATATACGTGTTTTGTACTTTGTGTGTATATTCCAATGTAAAATCTAACCTTCATTTGCTGCTGCTATTTTGGAATAGGGTTTTAAAGGGTTCTTATTTTGGTATGCTTAAATCCGTTAATTTCATGAAATTTGTTATTAAAGGGGAGGTAGTATTTAAAATGTAGATGCAACTGTGAAAGTCACTGCAAAAAAATGCAGTGTTTAGCGACCGCAAACGGTCGCTAAATTGATTTAGCGACCGTCTAAGGAGGTTGCTAAAACACCATATTACTAAAACGGAAAAAAAATTTATTCAGCTTTCTGCAGGATACCAAAGACCCGTATAAGCATATGGTATTTCTAATTACACCCCTTACATCCCTTTTACAGGCTATCAAACGCACTTTTGTAAAAAAATTCTTAATTGAGTTGCATACACAAGAGATCTACTCTCATTTGGTTCGTAAGATAAAAGTATCTATCCGTCAAAATCATGCATGTTTTTGACGGATAGAACTAAGGATTATGAAATCAGATTTTATTTTTTATATAATAAAACGGAAACTTTTTTGCAACAACAAAAAAAAGTTGTAAGATACTATGTAGTATACGTCAGTAATTAATACATTTATTTGAATTCACAAGACTATATCTATAGATATATAATAACAAAATGTTGGGCCCAATAAATTGTTATCAATTTGTTATATTAAGTTCAACAATTTTTTAAAAGAAATATATATATATATATATATATATATATCTTAAATGATAGAGTTTTTTTTCATTTTCTTCGAGAGCTATATGTTCAATTTCTTGCATTTACATATTTATTTATTTTGTGTTTTTGTAGTTATATTATTTTTTAAATGAGAAAATTCAAGCAACATATGTATTTAATAAATCAATATAAATTTTATAGTAGATTTTATGTGAATATAGTTCATGGTATGTATTACATTCTAATATTTATACTTTTGATCAAAAATCGACATGTTAAATATTTTTTAAGACTTGATACATTAAAATTAAATATTATAACACTATATATATATTTATATTAATTAGATATATAATTTAAATAAAAAATTAAAATTGATATTCCTAAATAATAATATAGTATCATTGACATCATTACTCATGATGAGATTCTTAATATGTATCATTAAATATTTGCTATTTAAATTTTTTTTGACAATTTCATGATAATTTATTGGATGTTTTTTTTTTCTTGAATGAGTATTATATATGTGAATAATACTCATGGTAATAATATCGTGCAGAACATATTCAAATTCAAGCAGTAACACATACTTCGGCGTGTAGTGTTAGTTCATATAGTGTGGTTTTAGTTCATTTACTGTGGCATGCTACATGTGGTGTTTATTCATATAATATGATGTTACTTTATATACATTATGGTGTTAGTTCACATACAATATTTTATGTTATTTATCTCTATAACAATTACATCTCAAAATATTTAGAATAAATTGTTGTTCACCATAAATATGGAAAAAACACATATAAGACCACTTTTTTAAAAGTAATTGCTTTCTAGACCATTGAATAAAAACAATTACATTGAAGACCAAATTAAAATTAATGAAGGCAATTTATAAATTTATTAACTAATTAATTAATATTATTATTATCTAACCTATAATATCTAACCTACACTACCTAGTCAAATAAAGAATTTGAAATCATAAAATCAAATCATACTCTAACTCTCTCTCTCATATTTTTCTCTCTCCCTCACTTCTCTCCAAAAAGAATAACTCCGGCAAAAGAATAGGTCTGTCGCCAGAGTTTAAGTATCTAATAAATGGAGGGGATTTGTTGGTCCCTTAAGTGGTTAAGGTCTAGAGGGGTGGATGAATAGACTTTGAGTCAAAATCAAATTTTAAAACTTTTTCTATAGAGGGGATTCTAGAACCTTACAGGAACCTCTATAAGTTCAAAAACAAAAAGTCTACAAGATGTTTTAAAACAGGACCACAAAGGTTACAACTGTGGACTATAGAAGTCTACAACTGCAGAGTTTAAAACTTGCAACAAAAAAGATAACTTGTAGATAAGAAATCAGAGGGATTCTCACACTTAAAAGTGTATTGAGAATGCTCTAATGTGCAGCGGAAAATAAGTGAGTGTTAATGAAAAACCAATTTAAACAAATTTAACAGCTAAGTGACTTAGACAAGTCTACACAGCTGTAGAGTCAGTTTCTTTGTGAAAAACACAAAGTTTATGCACTGATTTTGAAAGAATGATTAATGTAACAAGTAAGTAAATATGCAATAAGAAATATAAATGACAGAAAGTAAATAGACAATATTTATAGTGGTTCAGTGTCTATGAAAAAGACAACCTACATCCACTGTTACACCACACAGGTGCCAAATTCACTAAGATCAGATCACTAAGATCAATACAAGTAGTTCCCCCTTAGAACTAGGTTCACTCAGATTCCTATTCTAATAAGAGAATAACTACCCTATTCACTCAAAATAAAACTCAGAAAGAGTTAACAAAAATCTCACAAAGAGATATCTACACTAAGTAGAAATTAAAACAGGTTAGGGAACAACAACAAAAGGTGTGATTCATTCTAAGAAAATCCTAACCAACTATCCTATGAATCACACAGAAAATAAAATCTCTCTCTCTGAAAATTTGTTGGTTGTAGACTTGCTTAGGTAGAATGCTTGTATGCTTAGGGTTGTTGTTGTTGCTTCCTCTGAGAACTTTCTCTATTTATAGATTGAGTGGGGATTAGTGTCATTTTTGCATCAAAATGTGTTGAATTTATGCTTATAATGAGTTGAATTGTATGTGATTTTGAGTGAAATAGTCCTCTTTTGTCTACTTAATCGATTATTGGAGAAAATATGGCAATGTAGGAAATAGTTGACAAAAAGAGGAGAAATCGAGAAGAAACGAGAAGACGTGATCAATGCAAGCAATCATGATCAATGTTCATGATGGGAAAAAAATCAAATCAAGCCAAGATATTGAGAAAATGAAGAATTGGAGGTGAAAAGGTTGGAAATCATGAAGAAAAATTGGAAATGTGAAGAGCCCGTGCCAATTCGCATGGCCATGCAAAATTTAGGCGTGGACCGTGCGATGGAAGTCGAAGTATTTCGCATGGTCCAGCTGAAAATTCGCATGGTCCGAAAATGAATTCGCATGGTCGTGCGATGTTTGTGCTGGCCCTGTGCGACAACTTCCGAAGTAATTCGCATGGGCGGAGAAAAATTCGCATGGTCGTGCGAATATATACCCAGCTCGTGCCATCCTGGGAATGAGGCAAAAATGCAATTTTTCAAAGTTTTTGAGGACCAACTTGCAAAATTCATTTTTTACACTTTATACCCTCTTATATAAGGCCTCTTTTCTGAGATTAGGGTAGATTTTTGGAGGCCTCTCTTAGGATATAACTCTCTCTCTTCATTTTCTTTTTTTTCCTTCAAACAATCCATTAGATTAGCTTTAATTCTTATCAATTTCATTTGGGTCTTTGAAGATTATTATAGATTGTGTTGAGATTCTACTTTTGTAAGCTTTTGAAGCAAGACCCATGGTGGGATTGATTTATTTATGCCAATTTTAGCTTATTTGGAGTTTAAGGTGACATCTCTCTATTTCTTTTGCAATTTTCTTGAAGTTTTAGCTATGTTTATGATCAATCTTGCTTGTTTAGTCATGGGGCTTTCCTCTAGAACCATGAGCTAATATTTTTGAGCTTTGGGTGCTGGATATTATGTGAGAATTGACTAATCTCTTGTGTATGTGCTTGGATTTTAATTTGTTTTGTGGTTGAGCTCCTAATTTGTGATTACTTGAGTTTTAATTGACTGTTCTTCGTCGTTTATGCATTTCGATTGAGTGAGCAAAAAGCGAGAGTTGAGCTTGTTCCATTGAGTGTTTAATTGAGTTGAATGATTTGTTAAATACTATTGTTCAGACGTCTATTACCCCGAGAGGGGATAGGTCGTTGAGAACACCCACAATTAGGCACTAGGTTGATGTAACGAGAGTTAATCAATTAGGTGAGGATTTATCCTAGTTCGATCATTTGATAAGTAGATTTTCAATTCATGTATACAATAGGTCTTAGATTTAATTATATCTAATGAGATTTGTGTTGTGATTTTGTGGATATTGGTTGATTGGGTTCTTTGATAATGGGTTTATTGAGTGTTAATTAATTGTATCTATTAGATGGTGTATTAGGCTCCATTAGCAAAAGGCCAGAGTTGAGCTAGTGTAGTCGAGTGCATTCATTGAGGGATATGAGAGATTAATTACTTTAGTTAAGTACTTAGACCATCGAGAGAGGCTAAGGACTTTAGAACACTCCTAATCGAGCATTGAGTTAATTGAATGAGAGTTTGTTAATTCAATGAGGTTTAGACCTAACCTAAGAAGCCAATGAAACCAAAGATCGACATAGATTAAATTAGGTTCAAGGATCACATAATTGAAAATGCCCGACGCACTTCAATCCTCACTTCCCTTAGTTGGTGAATTAGGTAGTTTGTTTAGTTGCTTTGGTTTTATTTTTATTAAACCCGAAACCCGAACAATTTATCGCTTTCATAGGTTTAGTAGCACTCTAACTTTTATTGTCTCCTTGCACTAGATTGCCTTCTTTGGGTTCGATAATTTTATTACTTGGTCAAGCTTACGTACAACAAAGATCCTATACATTTGTAGGCTTAGCGAATTTGTGTGAAAACAAATTTGCGTATCAAATTTTTGGCGCCGTTGCCGAGGAAACAATCACTTTGTTAGCTTGTGGTTGTTTGTTTACTTGAATATCCTTGAATTCCGGCAACGCATCAAGTTTTTGGCGACGTTGCCGGGGATGTGACGTTGTGTTTAAGTGAGACTTAGGATTTGTTGAGTGCTACTATTAGTTGCTTTTTATTTGCTTTCTTTTTATTTGTTTATTTGATCTTGGGGAATTTGATACTTGTTCTTTTGTAGGTGTAATAAAAAATTGTGAAGATGGATGGATGCAACTACTACTCGTGGGATTAAAGCCACAACCATAGCATGGTTTATCCTCCACAACAATACACCTACCCTTTTCAAGCACACCCTTATCCCTATACCTCCTACTCATATCCCTATCCCTACTCATATCCCTATCCCTACTCATATCCTCCTCCTTCTATGCCCATTTGTGAGGAAATTGTTGAAGTAGAGAAATAAGAAGATGAAGCGAAAGAGGACATTTATGATCTTATTGATAGATTTCTTTAAGAAAATAAAGATTTGAATGAGAAAGATATCAAGATAATTTTGCACTACAATGATAAAGGATCTTATATCCCTTCTTCATTCATTATTCATTATATATCTCTTAATGTGGAAATTTATGATTCTACTTCCTGTGTTAGATTTGATAGGGCATCAAGGAGAAGAAAAAGAAGGAGAAGATGATAACGAGGACCCAAGTGATGAAAGCAAAGATGTCATTCCACTAGTCAACAAAGAGGAAGAGGAAAGTCCCTTGAGGGACATGAGCGAAAATGAAGGAGAAAATCAAGAAGAAGTTGAAGAAGATTTGAAGAGTGAAATGATCATTTCTAAACCTTTTACTTCTTCATTTTGTACTTTACTCGATGTAAATGCTTCTATTGATTTTATATTGCCTCTTGATAGATATGACCAAAGAGTGGAATTGAAAAGAAGTTTGGGAATTCTCGAGCAAACCAAAGGAGATGAGTGGAGAGAGATGATGGATAGAGAGGAAGAGAGAGGTGCATGCAAGAAAAGATGGAAGATGGAGAAGGGTGATTGGAGGAATCATGATGCAAACCTCCTTGATCGTGAAGCCCAAAGGTTGAAGTATAATGGCAAGGAGGATCGTTATCCTTGGCCATTCCGATGAGGGAAGTTTGAAATTTTGTTAATAACGTCCTGCTTGAAGACGTAAAACTTAGCGCTAAATGGGAGGCAACCCATTTTTATTGCTTTCTTTTGCTTTTCTTTAGTTTAGATTGCTTTTTATTTTCTTAAAGTGTGTTGTGTGTAGGAGACGAGGAGCAAGGTTCCTAATGAGAAGAGCTTGAGGAGTTGAGCTTAAAGTGTTGAGCAAAGTGAGGAAGCAAGTGTGCTAATTTGAAGAGAAAAGTGGTTTGGTGCAAAGTTAAGGTACCACGAACCCGAACTTAGAGTTGCATAGCAAGCTCTAAGTTTGGGGGAGTGATGTTTGTTTGTTTTCCTTATATTTTACATTGCACCGGCGCACGTCTCGTCTTTATCTCTTGGTTGATTGTGTGTTTTTCTTGTGGATGTGTATATTTGGCTTATTGAAAGGGTTTGTAAAGATATTGAACTTGATTGTTCTCTTTCCTATGGTTATTTGACTTGATTTGTGACTATGATTTGTGTTGCTTGGTTGCTTCTCTTTGGATTAGTTGGAATTGAGATGTGGATGATCTTAAGTTTTGAGATCACATGATTTTGCTTGTTTGAATGGAAATGATGAAGATTTGCCATTTATGTGAGGATCATAGTGGGTATTGTATTATATCTTGATAAAAAAGCCCGTGAGCTTTAGAGCCTTCTAGACATGCATATATTCTTGGGTCAAGTTCTTTCTTGTGAGTATCGTTTATACTAGTGTGCTCTAGAACTTGCCAAGTGACTTGTTTGAAACTACTTGTAGTGTGATGTCTTTGTAAATGATTTGAGGCCATCTTTGCTTGATTTAGCCACTTAGCCAAATTTGTCCACACCAAATGATAATATTCCGTAGTTAGCCAAGTTGAGCCTAATTGACCTATTTCTTTGGCAACCTACGAAATTTAGCCGATTTATCCTTTTCATTGAGCTTCATTTGTCCCTATTAACTAGTGGAGAGTGAATTTTGGGTAATGATGTTGAATTGGTCTTGATTGAAAGTGTGGTGGATGAATTAATGCTCAAGTGAGAAGTTGCAAAATATGAAAAGATGGAATAAAAAGTGTACAAGAAAAGAGTGTTTTGAAAGTTTAAAAAAAAAAAGTGATGAGAAAAACTCTCTTGTGTATATGAGATTGATTGTTGTTTTGCATTAAAAAAAGCTCTTGAGGGTCTTAGTGAAGGAAGTGACCTCAAAATGAGAACAAGAAAATAGTGGGAGAGGAGAAGTTGATTACTTGTGAACACAATCCATGTATCATGAGAAATGGAATGTTTTGAATGAATGCTTTGAGATTCTCACTCCACTAGTTAACAAGTCACTAAATCCAAAATTCTTCCCCACCTTAACCAAAGTGCCTACGTTACAACCGTAAAAAAAGTCCTCATTGATTCATTGATTGATCACTCGATTTGTGGGATAAGACGTAGACTAATGGCAAGCTTATGGTAGCACATTTGTGTAAAGTGATGATTGAGTGTAAACACGTCCCTTATACCCTTATGAGAGTAGAGTGGAAAACACCTTGAGAGGAATCATGAGATTAGCACTTTAACTTGTTGTGATTTGATCATGAGTGGTGGTTGGATTTGTTGAAGTTCAAGCTTGAATTGTCATTGTGATTGATAAGCATGATCACCATTCTCTATTTCCTATTTGACATCGTGATGCAATCATGCCCCTCTTTGGTTTTATTTTTCGTTGCTCGGGGACGAGCAACACTTCAAGTTTGAGGGTGTGATTAGTGTCATTTTTGCATCAAAATGTGTTGAATTTATGCTTATAATGAGTTGAATTGTATGTGATTTTGAGTGAAATAGTCCTCTTTTGTCTACTTAATCGATTCTTGGAGAAAATATGGCAATGTAGGAAATAGTTGACAAAAAGAGGAGAAATCGAGAAGAAACGAGAAGACGTGATCAATGCAAGCAATCATGATCAATGTTCATGATGGGAAAAAGCTCAAATCAATCCAAGATGTTGAGAAAATGAAGAATTGGAGGTGAAAAGGTTGGAAATCATGAAGAAAATTTGGAAATGTGAAGAGCCCGTGCCAATTCGCATGGCCATGCAAAATTTAGGCGTGGACCGTGCGATGGAAGTCGAAGTATTTCGCATGGTCCAGCTGAAAATTTGCATGGTCATGCTGAAAATTCGCATGGTCCGGAAATGAATTCGCATGGTCGTGCGATGTTTGTGCTGGCCCGTGCGACAACTTCCGAAGTAATTCGCATGGGCGGAGAAAAGTTCGCATGGTCGTGCAAATATATGCTCAGCTCGTGCCATCCTGGGAATGAGGCAGAAACGCTATTTTTCAAAGTTTTTGAGGACCAATTTGCAAAATTCATTTTTTACACTTTATACCCTCTTATATAAGGCCTCATTTCTGAGATTAGGGTAGATTTTTGGAGGCCTCTCTTAGGATATAACTCTCTCTCTTCATTTTCCTTTTTTCTTCCTTCAAACAATCCATTAGATTAGCTTTAATTCTGATCAATTTCATTTGGGTCTTTAAAGATTATTATAGATTGTGTTGAAATTCTACTTTTGTAAGCTTTTGGAGCAAGACCCATGGTGGGATTGATTTATTTATGCCAATTTTAGCTTATTTGGAGTTTAAGGTGACAGCTCTTTATTTCTTTTGTAATTTTCTTGAATTTTTAGCTATGTTTTTGATCAATCTTGCTCGTTCAGTCATGGGTCTTTCATCTAGAACCATGGGCTAATATTTTTTAGCTTTGGGTGCTGGATATTATGTGAGAATTGACTAATCTCTTGTGTATGTGCTTGGATTTTAATTTGTTTTGTGGTTGAGCTCCTAATTTGTGATTACTTGAGTTTTAATTGATTGTTCTTCATCGTTTATGCATTTCGATTGAGTGAGCAAAAAGCGAGAGTTGAGCTTGTTCGATTGAGTGTTTAATTGAGTTGAATGATTTGTTAAATGCTATTGTTGAGACGTCTATTACCCCGAGAGGGGATAGGTCGTTGAGAACACCCACAATTAGGTACTAGGTTGATGTAACGAGAGTTAATCAATTAGGTGAGGATTTATCATAGTTCGATCATTTGATAAGTAGATTTTCAATTCATGTATACAATAGGTCTTAGATTTAATTATATCTAATGAGATTTGTGTTGTGATTTTGTGGATATTGGTTGATTGGGTTCTTTGATAATGGGTTTATTGAGTGTTAATTAATTGTATCTATTAGATGGTTTATTAGGCTCCATTAGCAAAAGGCGAGAGTTGAACTAGTGTAGTCGAGTTCATTCATTGAGGGATATGAGAGATTAATTGCTTTAGTTAAGTACTTAGACCATCGAGAGAGGCTAAGGACTTTAGAACACTCCTAATCGAGCATTGAGTTAATTGAATCAGAGTTTGTTAATTCAATGAGGTTTAGACCTAACCTAAGAAGTCAATGAAACCAAAGATCGACATATATTAAATTAGGTTCAAGGATCACATAATTAAAAACACCCGAAGCACTTCAATCCTCACTTCCCTTAGTTGGTGAATTAGGTAGTTTGTTTAGTTGCTTTGGTTTTATTTTTAGTAAACCCAAAACCCGAAAAATTTACCGCTTTCATAGGTTTAGTAGCACTCCAATTTTTATTGTCTCCTTGCACTAGATTGCCTCCTTTGGGTTTGATATTTTTATTACTTGGTCAAGCTTACGTACTACAAAGATCCTATACGCTTGTAGGCTTAGCAAATTGTGTGAGAAAACGATTCGCGCAATCAAGTGGTATGACTTATCCGTTGGAAATTTCAAATTTGAAATCCGGATAAGGCTTTTCTCTCTCAATTGGCATATGTGAAGTGGTCCTCATCCTTCACACAGGATAGTACTGCTTGTACTATTGTCCCTTTCTTCAGAATTCTGGCTGTCTTCAAATTAATCTTATTATCCTCTAGAATCATAGAAATAACCTCCTCTTAAGTGTTAATTAGTGAGTGCATGAGAGCTACACTAATTGTGCTTAAGGGTCTTCATAATCTTCAATTAATCTCTGACTTGTACTCTCCCTCTCTCTTCAAACGATCTTCTCAACTGTAGGGTCTTCAACCTTGCAGCTGTAGAGTCCTGTAAATACAAAAATCGGCTGTAGAGAAACATTACAGCTGTAGGGTCATGTCTGGCTGTAGAATGATCAAGTATACAGCTGTAGACTTCACTTACAACTATAACTTTCAAAAACCAATTTCCTTAGTACAATTGTTAGATTAAATTAACCAATTAAACATATGTTTTGCACACATCAAAATCTAGACCAAGATACTTAACAAAATTTACTCTACTCTTTCAGAGCTTTATTTTGATACCAGTATCATGGGGGTCTTTCAGGGCGGTGACGTTGGAGTAAACCGACGATTTGGCCGGCAAATTGCAGAGGTGTGGTCAGCGAATTGGCTGTTGGAGAGGCAACATCGTCGCCACCGTTTAGTCGCCTTCTCCGTGCACCAAGACGTCATAACAGCCACATCCTTAACAATTGGTCACGATGGAGAGGCGGGGCTAGAATCCACCACAGCAGCGCTGCTAGTGGGACCATAGCTTAATCAAAGCGGCCAAAAGACCTCTTTACTAAGTCCCCTTCCATGGTGCTGCTTCGACTGGAGGAGAGAGATGGCTAGATGCTTGTTCATGACCGTTCTATTTTCAAGACCGAAAAAGCTGTTCAAAGCCAAACCGTGGCTGAGCGGATGTTGAGCCCAGGGATGGGGACGCGCCACCTCTGTTACATCGTTTTTCCAGACCATTCCATCAGGTGGAGAAAGCACAGGTAAGAGTCCAATCTTTACCGAGGGGGGAGAAACTGGTCGTGATTTTTTTTTTTTTGGTTACAGGGGTTTTATTTTTATTTGTTTTTTGTTGAAGAAATTGATTTGGGGGTTTTCTCTATTTTTTGAATTCATGGCGGTGGAAAGAGATGGAGGCAGTGAGGGTAGATTATGAAGGCAGTGGCAGTGTTCTTTTTAATTTTGTTTTAGTCATAGAAAATTTTGTGAGATGAGGTAATAATTTGCTCTTCATTTTTTCTTGTAATTGGTTACGATTGCTTACAGGACTAGTCATTGACTCTGGTGATAGAGTTAATTACCATGTGGTAAGATTACTCTAATGTTGTATCCATAATGTGCTCTGTTGGTCATGGGATCTAATTAATTGGCTA
Organism: Prunella vulgaris; assembly: GCA_026898435.1. Lineage (NCBI taxonomy): Eukaryota > Viridiplantae > Streptophyta > Magnoliopsida > Lamiales > Lamiaceae > Prunella > Prunella vulgaris. Next base: position 120,503 of record JAPKLY010000411.1, read on the forward strand.
TTAAACTTTTAGCTTTGATTATATGAATTACTTTGTTGTTTGCTCAATGATCTTTAATAAAAAAACTCACGAGAACAGAGTGATTACGTGTATATTCCATAAAATTGAGAAAGTGATTATTGCATTTGTAGTTGATAGTGAAGAAATTGAGTGGGTTTATTGTGATCTTTCTGCATTTGACTGGGACAAGTTGCTTACGTTGTCTTACTTTGTGAACATGATGCCTGTTGGTTTTGTGGAATTTGTGTCCCAGGTTCCAGTGGTTGATGGAATATTGAGATGTAAATATTAAGAAGAAGCAGTGGGTGAATATTGAGATGTAAATTTTATGAATGGTAGAAAGATGTTAATATAATTTAATTAGCTTGAGAGATTAATTACAAGTGAGTTTTTTCTCCTATCTCAACTGACTTTCTTGCGTTAGATCAGCAAATGCCTTTCTTTTGCATTTTTTTATTTTTTATTTTTTATGGGTTTGTGCTTAGATGCTACCATTTGTTGAGATGATGATTTCGGTGAGGATCTCGAATTTTTTTTAGTTTATGGGTTCTGATTCATTGATAAATTTAGAGTGAAATGATGCTACGATCGGTTCATGGGTTGAAGTCTAAATCAGCATTTTTCACGTTTTATATCAATTTTATCTGCAGGACTTGTGGTGTTCTTACTTTTAAACATTTTCTGCTATAAAATTTGAAGGTATTTGCATATACATTTGCTTGGGAACTGCTGTGTTTTAAATCTATTAATCTTCTGCATTTTAGTTGTATCTTTAATTTGTGTTATTCGCTACATTTGAGGATTCTTATTAGAAGTTGTGTTTACTAACAGTGAGATATGTGGAATTGGCAACAAGGTCAAGATTGTGATCTAATAATATGATGTTTGTAGTATAATGGATTTTTTCACCTTCTTAATTTAATAATTGAATTTTTGTGAATCGTGCACCTGAACAGACTAAATGTTCACAAAATGTGCATACACATGAATCATTCATGAAATTTGTATTGAATGTGCATATATGGATTGTTCATAAAATGTGCACGTACAAACCAGTCATGAGAAATGCACATATTGATCGTTCACAAAATATGCACGTACCAATCTTACACAAAATGTGCATGTATGGATCTTGCACAAAATGTGCATGTACGAATCGTGCACAAAATATGCATGTACAAAAACTTCAAAAACTTAAAATTAACAACAAAACATCAGTTGTAAAAAATATACAAGAAAATTGTGGATAATTTTTGCACTTTATTCAACAACAAAAAAAATACATATTTTTTTATGTAAAAATAACTATAATAAAAATTAATATTATATATACTCTATATTTTTAGAGACTATTCAGATGCACGGGTGATATACTAGTATGTATATAAATACATATTTAGTGTACCGTGTAATTTAGGTATTTTTTTAAAAATATTTATTATTATTGAAAAATTACATATATTATTGTTGAAAAGACACTTTTTAAAAATACATTTTTTCAATAGTAATATGTATGATATTTTAATAATAATTAGTATAATTTTTTAAAATAAACTTGAGTTGTATGGTTAGTGCATACAATATATATATGCTTTTTTTTTTCATTGGAGCTTCATTAATTAGTACTAAAACTCACACTATCACTATCATTAATGATGGAAAGTCTATTCTAATTTATGCTGCCATTAATTTAAATAACAAATTCTTAATACCAAATGCAAAATAGAAAATAAACTGTACAAATTAATAATTATTTGAGTCGAATTAGTTTGGTAAAAAACAAATTAACATACACAAAAAAATAGAAACTGACATGCAAAATTAGAAGAGGTGAACATGAAGCTAAACCACATAATGAGAATACTTAGGATGTGTTTTCAAACTCAAATAAAAGTGTTAAATCATTTTTTTCCTGAAGTTGGTAAGACCAACTTATTAAAAAAAAAAAATTTATTCTACACTTAGAAGATAAGTTTAAAAACATGCGCTTACTCTCTAGCTCATGCCTCATGCATTTTTTTAGAAAGTTGATGCTTTTTTATTCCTCTCTCTAAAGTAGAAGCTTTTTTATTCCTCTTTCTCTCTCCTGAAAAAACTAAGGAAAAAAGTGAAAATGGTAGAGCTCATGTTTAGGTTCATTCTGTAGAAGAATGTCTTTATTTACTCTGAGGTGGTTTTAGAAAGTGGAAAATATAACTTTGTATGTTTTAGAGCGACATATTCACTCCCCTTCATAATACTATTAAAAATTCCTTGTTCTCAGATTTTGAAGAATATGTTATTTTTCATTTACATGGTAAATAATTTACTGTGAAGGTGAATATATTTATTACTGGGCAATGAAGAAGTTCACTTTAATTTGTTTTTTTAATTGAAAAACAAAGTTATGAGTTTCTATATATGTATTTTCAGAGCTCCACCAATAGACTGAAACAATTAAACGTGTAGCAACCTCAAGTGTTTGGAGATCTCTATTGCTACTGTAGTAATGTTTTTATGTGGTTTTTGAGCTTCTTATGTGTTCCCTAGGTGGGAGGGAGCATGTGATCTATGTAATATTAGATTTTTGAGTTCAAAATAATAAAAAAAAGCACCCTAGTTTCCATGAAACATATAAATGAAACAAAGCATAATTGAGAGTTGAGAGTGAGAACATTCATCAGAAATATGTTGTAAACATCATTTTTGTTCCCTTTTACAATTATCAGAGTACCCTCTCAATATCTGATAGAGTTTACTAATCTATCTCAACTACTCTGGCAAAAATTAAAAAATAAATAAAGATAAGTAAAAGTTGGATAATGAAGTTGGGCTCTTATTTTGCAGGCATACAATGGCGCCTGAAAGTTTTATTAGGGGCACAATTCCAATTTGCTATCCAAAGACTTATATGTGGCCAAACTTAATAAAGAGTTTAAGAAAGACTTGTAAGTACTGGAGAAAACTTGGACAATAATCCACTCAGTCTTGGCCCATGCGAACAAGCAGCAAATGACATCTTGCCTATAAATTTGTGGTTAGAGAATCTCGAAGACTTGGATTTTGAGGCTGCTGATGAGTTGGATATGATCGATTATGTGCTTCTCCGCAAGACTGCAAAGAAAATGAGTAAACCTAAAATGAAGAAAAAAATCAAATAGATCTTCTCCAAGATTCATCTAAAAAGGTTTAAGTTCACCCCGACATTTTTTTTGCCACTGAAGCAAATTTGCTCATAAAATTAAAGCCATCAACGTGAGGTTGGAAAGTATAAACAAAGAAGCAATCAACTTTGGGCTTCAAAATATGCATGCTCCCGAAATTGCACATGTAAGATCGCCCAACAAAACTGCACAGATTGATAACTCCAAATTTTTTATTGGAAAGAAAAAAAATATTGCTGCAATACTGGATATTTTTTCTCAATACCCAAACAAATCAAAGTGTTGTCAATCCTTCCAATTGTGGATATGGGTGGATTGGAAAAGACGACCATGCCTCTCAAAGTCCTCGACTATGAAAATATAGAGTCATTTTCCAACCCGAATTTGGATTCATGTTGCTAGCAACTTTGATCGCAAATCTCTAACAAAAATCACTACCGATGTTATCATGTTATATATAATCACTACCGCCCTTATCTTGTTATATATAATCACTATTGCTGTTATTCATATATATTATCACTGTATAAAAATATACTTGATTTTATAATAGTGATAATATATATATATATATATATATATATTACAATGATAGTAAATTTATATAACAGTAATAGTATATACACATAATAGTGATAATTGACAAACCCAAATTCATTGTAAAGTCAGTTTATGCAAATTTTTGTCTTTTGACATTTTCTTAGTAATTGTAATGAGAAGAATCATGGTAATTTTTATTGTTAATTCACCTACATAGTTCGCTTGTAACTATGTTTATAGTGTCTAAAAAAGTGATAAGAGGTTTGAGAAATATTTTTTTGTCTTTTTGTCCTCATCATATTTATATATTTGTAAATTTTATCGTATATTTAATTTTATTTAATCATTATAATTGTCTAACTAAACTTATTAACTTTTAATATTCTTATCTTATATGTTGCTCATAAGTTGTCAAAAATTTCATATATCATACGTTAGTCCAACCCAAAACCATAAAATAGGAAAAATCTAGGAAGAGTTCACAACTAAAATTGAGTTCTGATAGAAGAGGAGTCCATTCGTTTGAGAATATATAGTAACAAGAAAAACACTAATATACAAATTTCTACGGATCTTAAATATTCATTTTTAAAAATTTGCGGGTCTAAACCGGATCGGGTCGAATTTGAGTATTTTTTTCCAAAATTCGCGCAGCTTGTGATTTCGCTCCCAGGTATGTTACATTTGGGGCAAATGCATGTTACTTTAAGACAAAACGTGTGTTACAACCAGATTAAATGTTGTTTTCTACACATATTCATTTATTTTTGTAGAAGTAAATATTTTTCATGTAATGTAACACATGTATATGTTACATTGTATGTGTAACACATATTTATTCTTAATAAAAATACATTTTATCATATAGTAACACATATATGCTCATATAATAACACAAATTGAGGAACAAATATGTGTTACAATTAGAGTAAATATATATTACTGCAAATTTATGTTACAATTGGAGTAAATTTGTGTTACTGCAAATGTGTGTTACATCTGGAGTAAATGTGTGTTACAATTAGAGTAAATGTGTGTTACTGCAAATGTATGTTACAATTAGAGTAAATATGTGTTACTGCAAATGTGTGTTACAATTAGAGTGAATGTGTGTTACTGCAAGATCAAATGTGTGTTACTGTATGCACAAACATTTATTTATCCTTATAAAAATATATATTATATTTTATATAACATATATAAGGTATTAAATGATGTATTAAGTACATGAATAACATATTATTAACATAAATCAACAAAGAAAATAAAAAATAAATTAAGTAACACATATTTCTACTTGTAGAAATACATATTTTCTTTATAGTTACTTGAAAAGTACAAAAAAATAATTTTTTAAGAATTTGTAACACAGATTTTGCCTAATTGTAACACGCTTTTGCCCAAATTGTAACATATACCTGGGAGCGAAAAAATATATTATTAACATAAATCAACAAAGAGAATAAAAAATAAATTAAGTAACACATATTTATACTTGCAGAAATACATATTTTCTTTATAGTTACTTGAAAAGTACAAAACATTAATTTTTTAAGAATTTGTAACACAGATTTTGCCTAATTGTAACACGCTTTTGCTCAAATTGTAACATACCTGGGAGCGAAAAAACATATTATTAACATAAATCAACAAAAAGAATAAAAAATAAATTAAGTAACACATATTTATACTTGCAGAAATACATATTTTCTTTATAGTTACTTGAAAAGTACAAAAAATTAATTTTTTAAGAATTTGTAACACAAATTTTGCCTAATTGTAACACGCATTTGTCCAAATTGTAACATACCAGAGAGCGAAAAAACCTAGAACTATAAGTTGCGCGAATTTTGGAAAAAAATGTTCAAATCTGACCCGACCCAGTTTAGATTCGCGAATTTTTCAAAAATAGATATTTATACGGTAGAAATTTGTGCTCTAGTAACAATAATATCTCTCTTGGGCTTTTGATAGCTGCCATCACGCCAATTAAGAGTTGGCATTTTATCGTACAATCACTTCAATTATTTAGATAGATTCTATCTTTAATAGTAGTTGGTTTTTTATGATCATTTCTAATGTAAAGAGGAATTGTTGGTAAATACTCCATGTGCAATATTTATTACTCTCTATATGACATTGATTTAAAAAAAATATTATTAAATAATTATGGAATTTATTAATAAATAAAATAAATATTTGTGAGTGTGATAATAAAATAATATTTTTTAATAAATAATAAAAATAAATTTAGTGAACGAACAAAAATAAAAATCATAATAAATAATGGAGACAATGGAAGTAATATTTTCTCAAAATTTACATAGTAAACAAAATATTGAAAATTTAAACTTGACTATTTTAATGAAATAATAGGAGGTTCACCACAAAGAAAAAATCAAATTATATTATTTTTATAAAATAAATAATTTTTAGGACATTAACTTCAGGGGATAAGTAATTGTAGGATAAATATATTTCGGGCTGACTATTCTAGGTCAATACCTTTTAAGTTGGTAAATCTAGGACATTATCACGCGGTCCGGATCTCCTGTTTCGCTTTCGTTTTTCATCTCCTATTTCATTATTTAGATTGATGACAAGGATATAATTAATCAATATCAAATCATTTATATAAGATAAATCCCTAAGAAAATCCTATAACATATATATATATATACCAAAATTATTATAAATGTTTTTTTGGAAACCATTCTTATTATAATTTATAAATTAATAAATTAACAAAAAATATATTTCTTATACTTATAATTTTTAAAATTAAATTTATATTAAAAATTTTAATTAATAAATATATTATTAGTAAAATATTTTTATTTTTAGTTTCATCCTTTATATTTACTGATTTTTATTTTTTAAAATCAAACATCAACTTTATTTATTATAATGGTAAATAAAATATCTAATTTTTATTTCTTAATTTACATTTTTATATCTTTAAAATTAAATTTCCATACACATGTTTTTCAACCTTTAAAAAAGTTATAAGTAAAATTTTATATAGTAAAATATTTAAAAATACATTATACTATATTTATCAATTTTATTTGCCAAAAAAATAAATTACTATAATTTAATATAATGAATTTTATTTGCCAAAAAAATGAATAACTATAATTCATTATTTAATATAATTGTATAAATTCATTATACATTACAATTTGTTGGCAAATAAAATTGATATATATATATATATATTATAATGTATTTTTAAATAATTTACTAGATAAAATTTTACTTATCTTTTTTAAAGATTGAAAAACATGTGTATGCAAATTTAATTTTAAAATATATAAAAATATGAATTAACAAATAAAAATTATATATTTTATTTTCCATTATAATAAATAAAGTTGATGTTTGATTTTAAAAAATGAAAATCAGTAAATATAAAGGATGAAACTAAAAATAAAAATATTGTACTAATAATATATATATTAATTTAAAATTTTAATATAAACTTAATTTAAAAAATTATTAAGTGTAAGAAACATATTTTTTGTTAATTTAATAATTTATAAATTATAATAAGAGTGGTTTCCAAAAAAATAATAATTTTGGTATATATATATATATATATATATATATATATGTTATAGGATTTTCTTAGAGATTTACCTTATATAAATGATTTGATATTGATTAATTGTACACTTGTCATCAATCTAAATAATGAAATAAGAGATGAAACATGAAAGTGAAACAGGAGATCCGGACCGATTATCACGTAGGCCAAGGTTATATGCATCTATATATATATATTTGTAATATAAAGATGAAATGAGTACATACATTATAATTAAATACACTGTATTAAAATTTTATTTTCATCCTTATTTAAATTTTTTAATTTTCTCTCATGTCTACGCCAATCCAAAAGCCCCCCTCCCTCTCAATGCCCCCTCTTCTTTTCATTTTTCTTTTCATTATGTTATAATATATGGAAATATATTATTATATTAATGGATATAATATAATAGGAATATATCCAGTGGGCTTTAGGCCCACAAGACTTAGGGTTATGTACTCTATTTATACTGTATCATTCCCTTGTACTCTACATTCTACACATTCATTGTAACGGCAGTTCTTATTAGTATAGTCTCCTGGCTTGGTCGCCCCCAGACGTAGTCACTTTGTGACGAACTGGGTCATCAATATTGTCCATTTACTTTTATGCTTTACGCTTTCCTCTCAAAATTACAACACATTATACCTCCTCCAAGCCACCGCTCATCTACTCTATCTTTTTATTAAATTTTTATATTTTTCTCATATTTTAACTGTGAGTTCTTCTTTTTTCCTAAAATTATAGAAGCAGAAGTCAAAATCACACCTCACACTAAGACCACCACACGTACATTATTGTCGCTCTTAGAAATTCTTTTTTTTTTTTTTACTTTTTTATACTCGTACGGTCTATGATAAAGGTTATTTGTTTTCTCCTTTTTTTTCCTCTTCTATCTTCAAAATTTCGGGTCTGACTCTACAAAAAAGAATAAGAGCTCTGCAAATTTTTTCCAGGGTTTTGTCTAATTTAGAAATTTTTTGCAGAATTTCTATTCAATTTTTTCTAGTGAATTAATTATATTTATTTTTTTTCAAAAAATATTATATTTTTCGAAAGATGTTTTAAAAAATGTTAAAGTATTTTGAAACTGATATTTTAGAATATAATACCAACAATATTTTAAAAAAAAATTGTCAATTTTTGTGCATTTTTTTATTTTTTTTTTACTTTTTTCTTTGTTTCTCTACCTTGCTGATTATTTTTGGGAAAAAAATTTATTCTATTCTTGTTAAATTACGTCGTGCTGTAATTTATTTATTTTTTCTCGTATTTTTTTTTTCAAAAATTAAGTGGTTGGTGTATCAAAATTTGAAAGAGAGGGTAATAATGGTATTTGTGACATTCTGCATATATTTTAAAGGGGCAACGACAGTTTGGTGCACTCTATAGAGTGGAAACTAATAGTAAGTGCTCCAATTTGTAGTCATTTAAGGTAGGTGCAAAAGTGGTTTTTCTTAGCCTAACTGTTTGACAAGATGTAATACTGTGTCGAATCCAATAATATATTTCTTAGATCTTCCACATCCCTACCCTACTGCTACTAGATTTCTTGTTCCCATTTCCCCAAATTAAAATCACATTTCGCAGAGAAGAGAAGAAAGAAGTGATTTGTGTGAGAATTGCTCATTTTTAGGGTGCTTAATTTGATTAAATTCATAGTATTACATTCATTTTTATACTTTAAATTGATTTATTATGTTTAATGGCCAAGAAAGATATTTATTGATATTTTATAAAAAATTGATGAATTTTTGGAACAAAATACGTGTTAATATTTTTGAAGTCAATTTACGGAATGAGGCGAGAAGAATTGAGAAAGAGGAGAACAAGAAAGAGTTGAAGGATGGACTAGCCTTAATTCTATAATTTTCGGCCGTATTTTGATCAACAGATGCATGACCCATTTATTTTCAAGATTGATAATTCTTGGTCAACTTAGTCATGCTCAGCAAAGGAGTAAAGAAAAGGAAATGTGGTTTATTAAACAAGGAGCTGGGAGTTGGAATGAGGAAAATGTTAAAGAGAGTTGGACCCACCTCTGACCTTGGACACGTGAAGAAAAGGAAAGGAAAGAAAGAAAAAGGTCATTATCTTCATTTATTCTTTGTTGTTGACCAAAGTGAGGAAATGGGTTACAGCACATTCATCTTTTGATACCAGAGAAGAGGAAAAATTGGCTTTCCTTTTCTTCTCCACATATCCACCGTGCCGGAATCCGCCACTCACGCGAGCGCTGCCAACCTAGCCGCCGGAGTCGAGACTGGAATGTCCACCGGAAAGCACACTTCACGCCTGGAAGACATTCTTGTCACCGGAATCCGCCATACAAGCCTTCGTCTCTAACATCGTTGTGCCCGGAAACTGGAACCGAAGCCCCTGCTTCTCCTCGATGTTCGCCGGAATTTATGGCCGAGGAAATTGCTTCCCCTGCTCCTCACTTACTCTCTTCGCCGGAGTAAAAGCCTCGCCGGAGTGCTCCTCCGCCCACAGCCGCTCCTATTCGCCTGTATTGGAAATGGCCACCACCAACAGCCTCTGAAACCGTTCTTGCCGGAATCCGCCTTGGAAGTTGACCCGTTCACAGTCCGGAGCTCCACCACACCTGACCCGACCCTTTTGAAGAAATCAACGAGCACGGGTCCCAAATTTCAGCTCGACCCGTGCCAGAAATTCCATCCCGAACATACAACGCCGAAGAATTATGCACGGTTTGAGGATTAAGGCACGACCCGTGCTCAACATCCAACCCGTGCATGTGTTATTTGAGTCAGAGTGAGTTGACTCGCTGAGTTGATCGAGTTCACCCTGAGTTAACCCCGAGTTGACTCGGCAGAAGGGTAAAAACGTGAATTTTCATATTCTTAGGATTTTAATTGCAAATTCTTTTCTTAAACCCTACTCCCACACTATATATACTTCTATTCTCAGGCTAGAAAGGCTAGAACACCACAAGAGGGGAGCTCGTCTCCCCCACACACTACACACATTAGATAGAGTTTTATTTTTAATGCAATTTTTAGTTAGAATTTTGATTGGATATTTTTTATTTCTTGAAGTGTTGAAGCCATTGGGAACACAAGAGGTGATATTGTTCTATTATTCAAGCTTTCAATGGTGATATTCTTGTTTTATGTTTATTTTAATATTTTGATCATGGGTTTGATGTTTTTAGCCATGAGCTAACTTTTCTATGCTTTTGGTGTTTGATTTGTAATGGAAATTAGTGTGATCATGATTTGATTATCTTGATTTTGCTATGGGATTGACTATGTGTTTTTATTAATGTGTTTATCTTGATTAGATTAATTGAATTGATTTAGTATCTCTTAGTTGATGGGTATATGCTACAATGAGAGTTGTGTGTGTATTTTATTGGCTTTGTAGGGAAAGATTGTTTGATTAATTGGATTAAACTAGTAATCTATTGCGCCGAGAGGGGGTAGATGGCTTAGATCACCGTTGATAGACATTAGGTTCTTAAAATCGAAGATTTGAGAATTTGGTGAGAGAGGAATTATAGGGATTAGTAACCGTGTTGAACCTTTTTATAGTTCACTACCCTATGTGCATGTCATTTTGCTTGATCACTTAAGCCTCAAAAGGGATTAGTCTTCAAATGTTTTGTGGTAGCCTTTAACTCATTCCAAGAACATAGCAAATGATAGATAGTTAAGTTGTGAGAAACATTGATCAAAATTGTAAGGAAAACACCCGAAGCATACATCTCTCTTGCACTTTCTCGGAAGTTAGTTGGTAGTTTTAATTGCTTTCTTGTTTAATTGTTGCTTGTTTTTATTTCTTGCCAACCGTACTCGTCACTATAGTATCATGCCGACACATAGCCTTGGGGCTCCATCACACCACTAAATCCTAGGTCGATACTACTTGGTCGTATACTTGCAATACTACAATTACCCATCCGCTTTTGGGTAGATTTGCATGTGTTCTAAAACGTGCAAAAATACGAAAAAGTCAAGGGGCAAACTGAATCTGAGGGACGGTGAGACAGATATCCCGTCGAGGTACCGATCATCTACGCCGGTAAGAATGAAGCTTTGTACTGACGGCGTACGTAGCCAATTTCGATTTTATTTTTATGCCTGAATTAGGGTTTTCTATAGCTTTTCCATCGGTAACCAAAATTAGGGTTTTCTAGGCTGTATCCTTTAACCTCTTTCCGTCGGTTATGAAGAAATGTTACACATTACACGATTTTTGTACAGTCCCTGTAGTGAGATATGTGATGGGCTAATGAAATTCGTTTTGTTGATCGAATGTTGCAGGTTGAAACAGTGTAATCAAGATGAATAGGGCGAGAAGACAACAAATCAGTCTAGATGACAAAGAGTCGGTGAGGAATGACCGATTTCAGAGGTGAGCGACCGGCAAACAAAGATACACAGGTGATGTCACTTCTCATCTTCCCCTTATAATGTATGACTACATGCGTGTGGCAAATTTTTTGGGGATTATGTGCAATCATTTGGTGTGTATTTACCGGTAGATGCGCTGGGTTGCTGGAGTGCATAATAATCTGTGTTCCTGCAATTAGTACAATCACCTACGATGTAGTACACATCCATCTAAGATTGGTTGTACCAACACAGGATAATATGTACTTTACAAACGACATGTGTACTGGGATTTACACACGCAACCATGTGTGTACTATGACTATTGTGGATGTACTGGATGATGTAATAGGTGAAAATAGGCTGATTATATATACAACCCACTAACTTGTACAGTCTGATATGTGCAGCATGAGAAAATGTTTACATAAGGCAAATTATTGGTACAAAAAAAGCATCACAAAAAGGTAAATGGTACTTATACATACACATGATAGCTGTTAGATTTAAGCTGGTTAAGTAGACACAATGTGAATTCTGGTAATTAAGTATTATGTTTGTGTGTAGATGTTAAGTATATGTATGAGTATAGCATAAGGTGAATGAGTACAGAATACTGTTGTACCACTCCATACTTCATTGTACTACCGACTTGATATGTGTACTGGTATTTGATGATATACAAGTGTGTACTGGAAACAGAAAATAGGGAGATTATGATGTTTCAACGAACACCAATTATATGTGTGTGTACCATTGTACAATGGGTATTTATGTGTGTGCAACAATGAATTCCCATAAACTGATGATCAACAATATTAAGGCTACATAGACATTTTGGTAATTATATTTGAAATGAAATGTGTGAGATAAATATAGAGTAATGAGATAAATTTATGTGCTAATGTGCATTGGAAGAAATTGATAACCTCATAACCTCTCTTGTTCTCTCCATTGCATTTCAAAATTTCCAGTTACGCATATCTAATCTTTCATGTAACTTATCTGCTACTTTTCTTCATGTTATTAATGGTCTCAGTTTGCTAATGAAAATTCATGTTTCAGGTTATAACTGATTTTCTCATTGTAGGGAAAAGTACAATCTTCTGTGTCTCCATTTCCATCCACTTCAAAATCATTATAATAATATCTATGAAGCTAAATTTCATGTCATTGCCAACGGATCTCTGCTATTGCGCAACTTTCGTCTCCCGAATAGCGTCAATTCCCCGGTAATTAAGGAATTTGTGATCCCGGTTGTTTGCGATGTGGTGCAAATTACTCTAATACCGTCAGAGAAATCCAAATTCGGCTTTGTGAACGCTGTAGAAGTTATTTCTGCTCCGCAAGACTTGATTGTGGATGTGGCGCAGTTTATTAGTTTCGAGAAGAACGAAAGGATTCTTTCGTGCTTGAGATTTCTGTTGATAATCTTTTAGTATCTTTAAGCAATGTGCTAGTATTATGCCCGAGGAAGACTGTAGTTCTATTAGATTGCCACTTAACATTGGACACACTTTGGAACCTCGTACTTCTATGTTGTATGTAAATGGTGTTGAGACCAATGCTTGTTTCGATTACTATATAACTTGTTAGTTATAAGCGTGCAACTTCATTATTCTTTCCTTTCCGCAAGGTTGATTGTACATTCTATATCATGTTTTTCTTCTCATTCAATGAAAGAATTGGTTGAAGTGGGCTTCTTAAATTCCTTTCTTTGTTTGATTCCATACTCCTTCGGCTTGCTATTGCTTTTGATTGTCATGGTATATAGTAAATACAGTACGTTTTTGTTTTTGTGGTTTTAAAACTTTTGTAAGAATCTGCATCTAATGCCTTTTCTTGCAGTGTCATTGTGTAATAATTTGCAGTAGATATGTGGTGTAAAAACAGTGTACATGTGTACTAATGAGTTTTGATATGTACTTTCGGTTGTATGAGTGTACAAATTAATACTGATTGTACTTTGTATATTATTTTAAAAAAAGTAGGCATTTAATACATTGAAAATGTGTCAGATGATGTGACATTTTACTGTAGCAAAATAAATCACATTTTTTTTATTCTTCTCTCCGACTTCTTTGTTGAAGTAATTTCCGACGACCTGAACTTATTAATGTATTACTGATTACTGTATTTTTTAAATTCTGGCCGGTTTTTTTTTCCGGCGAGATTGTACTATAACAATTCTTATTGTACTATTGTATTATTCATTGGACTATTGTATTATTCATTGTACTATTGTATTATTCATTGTACTATTGAACTTTTCTTTTATACTGTAAATGCTTATCGTTGTCACGATCTTATCATTATTGGTCATTATGCTCAACAAAACACAAATACTTTGTTCTTCATTTCAAACAAAAATCCACACACAAAAACAATATTAAATATCCAATATTACAATTTTTTTAAAACACTTCATCTTCCCCTTCACTTCAAAAGTAATCCTTATTACCAATATCTGCAAAAAAAAAAAAAAAAAGTGAAAAATCATAAGCAAAAATCAATGGCACTAGCAGGGGAGGAAACCATATAAGAAACAAGTAGAAGAGAGAACCCATCGGAATCTTAAAAAATTGCACAATAGCCCTTCCCCTCCCCCTTCCACTCTCTTAAACCCCTCCCCATTCGGCCGCCTCCCAGTCGGAAAATCCCCCAAAAATTTGCTTTACCTCACCTCAGCACAGCATCATTTTTGTCGGCCTTGAAATTTCAACACGGTGGCACGACAGCTGGGTGACTTTCATCCCCATAAGTGGCCGAGTTTCAGTCGCCCAAATCACCGAAATCCACCGTCATCGCCTTTGCCCCCTTCACTACATCCACTTCCCGTTGAAGATCCCAAATTTCCCGATTTCCTCGGCGGACCAACGCCGTAGCTTTACCACCGCTATCATCACCCCAAAAATCCGTCCCATTGAGAGATAGAGAGAGATTACGCGAATCCGGCGAACGGGTAGCAGTGGCTTTAGGGGCAATAACTTTTGATGCCAAATTTCTCAATCATCGACAACGGATTCATCGTCTCTGTCGGAGCACCTGCCCAGATCCGTGCATAATTGTATGTATACATATATACAGAGAGAGCGAGAAAGAGTAAAGTATGAGAGAGAAAGATACTGGAATAGGAGAGAGAGAATGAAAGATAGAGAGATACGATTGAGATTGAATTTCAAATAGAGAGAGAGAGAGAGAGGGGAGCGTATGATTAGGGAAGATTTGAGATGATCTGCATTAATTACTGAGATTTAGGATCTGTTGAAGATCGTGGCATATCATGGTAATTTATGGGAAGTTTAAGGACCTCTATAGATGGTTTTGTACGTAGTGTAAATGATTTGAGTTTAAGGGACCAACTCCATATTAGTATGCAAAACTGAGTACCGGCCCACAATTTTCCGTATTTTAAATTAACATAAGTGGGTGCATATAACTTGGGCCTATCATGTTCAACAAATGTAGGTCAAAACTAGGCCCAGATAATCTAATTCGGTTAATTCTCTTAATTTCAGTCCAATGCATATTTAGAATTCACATCACTCCCAAATCAGTTCCATGTCAACACCGAATAACTCCACCTCATTTATTTAACCATTAAATTAATTTATTCAAAAAACCAAATAAAAAATCAATAAGAATATAACTTACTAAAATATTAAAAACATTTTTTTTAAAAATTATGAATATTATTTAGAGTACCAAATTAATATTTTAGAAACTTATAAAAAATAAAATCTGAAAAATTAGAAATTAATAATATTTTTTTTTTTTAAATCTTCACAACTTGATTTAAATATTTCAGTATTCAAGAATCAAATCAAATTAACATATTAGTTTAATCAAATAAAATTTAATTAGACAAAAAGTTATACTTAACTTAAATTTAAAAAAAAAATTACCTAATCAATTTATACTAAAAAAATGAAATCCACCACAGAGTGACGTTCGAATGATTTTGTCTTTGAATTAAAATTTATTACTTTTCCAAAATTTTAGTTAAATAGGTGTTTAATATAAATTTAAAATAGTTAAATATATATGTTGTTGATGTTGACAATATGTTGTGACTTGTGTTACTATTATTTTTGACAACATCAAAATTTTCCCTTTCGATTAACTTAACCCATGATATTTTTATGTTGTGTTATTTGTCTAGACATGCAAGTTGAAGACGGGATGAGTTCCAAAAGGTTCATACATGTCAACCGGTTACATCTTGAGTAGATAAATACACCACAAACATGGAAGTTGCCATCATAGAAGGAAGTTAGGAGAGGTTACTTTTGAGGCCTTATTCTCGGCCTTTAGTGGAGTGCAGATGCTTAAATTCACGTCTATAAATAGGGGATGCATCGGACACTTCAAAGTGTGGAATATAACACCAAAAAACTATTGAGTAGTTCGTCTATTTAGAATCTAGACAATTATATTCTTTTACCCAGATGTTAGGTTAAGTGTCTAGACATTTAACATTCCAATTTTGTTTTGGATTAGCATTCTATTTGGATAAACGTAGATATGTTTTTTTTTTTTTTGATCTACTTGTTAGGTCTTGTTTGGATCCCTTAAGTGGATCTTGCTTTGGTTTACGCGACCTAATTATTGGGTTTCTTTTGTAAACTTTATTTGCGTCACTACTTCGTTATAATGAATGTTTCTCGCCATGAGACATCACATATTATACATTGTATAATTTTTGAAAATTTTGATATCCCTTTGCAAACTCGTGTTTAAGTCTTCAGCTGTGTGTGCTGTCTTTTATGTTCTAACATTTTTAACAATACTTTTTATAACACGTGTACACACCCCTTTTCAAGTAGCCCCAGAGTCGAAACTAGACACACTTAGTTAATGATCCTCTGTTTGTGTGTATATTTATTTTCAATGAAGTATCCTTTAACTCCTGCCCTTAAACTTCCGATCTTAGATGATACTAGTTATGCATATTGGAAACCAAAGATGCAGATGTACATTAAGTCTCTTGATGAAAGAGCATGAAGGAGTGTTCTATATGGTTGGTGACAACCATTAAATCTAGCCGACGATGACAATGCAGCTCAAATTAAGAGAGAGTTGGATTGGATAAATGATGAAGTCGCCCTTGCTAACTACAGTTTCAAAAGCCCTAAATGCTATTTTCACATCAATTGATATTTCAGTGTTTAAAATTATTTCGAATTGTGTATCTGCAAAGGATGCATTGGACCATTTGCAAGAATATTGCGAAGGTTCTGAAAGTGTTCGAAGGACATATTTGTTCCTAGATTTTCTAGTAGGCTTATAGGAATGAGAATAGACATAAGCGAATGTAAATGACCCACCAATATGCCTAGCCTCTCATTTGTGTTAGGACTTTAATGTGCTTTGTCTTGTATATATTCGAAGCAAAAGTATGTTGTACGTACAAGAGAATGATAATTGCGATCCCTTCTTCTCTAGAAAGAGAATTTATTTATAATGGCTAAAACTAACCCTAATATAGACACGTGTTGTATGTCACATATTTCTTTATGCTCATGCTAGATCGTGGCCTAAAGATTGTGGGTGGCAATGAAACTTCCCGTGCCTACTATTTCCAATGAATATTAGGACAGTCATCTCCCAAAGTATGGCAACTGCAATCTGGGTGAAAATACGGGATCAAGACAGGATCTTGTTTCCTGAAGATCTTAATCCTGATCCTGAATTCTCCTTAGTATTGGTGTTCTTCTCTTTAGGACTTCCTAATGGCCTTTGCATCAGGTTCGTCTGGTACTCAGTGCACCCGTAATGCTCATTAGCTTGTCTTTTTTGGGCCTTTCAGATCTGGACCTTGTGGAGCTTTCTTGGATCTAGATCAAACCTAATACACTATGATATATTTGTGCCACAATAGGACAAAATTTTGAATGGTTGGTACCAAGTTTGAAAACTTGAAGATGAAGATCATAACGACATCTCTTCAATATAGTGAAAGACTCACTGAAATTTTGAATGAATCTCATTTATTAGGTGATCCTATCTCTAATACTTTGTTAGTTCAAAAAAATCTAAAAAACTGTTCCAAAATGATTTGATGCAAAAATATGTGCTATTGAAGAGGCTAAGAACATTGATCTTATGAGTTTAAACGAACTAATTAGTTTTTCGAAAACTTATGAGTTGAATTCTGAGAAAAAGGAAGAAGCAAATTCTAATAAAAAGGTTGTGCTTTAAAAAAAGGAGTTTCTTCTAGTTCCAAAAACATATCTTTTAATACTGAAATTGATTCTGATGAAGAATATTTTAAAATATGTTCCGACAGTTCTGATAATATTTCTTTATTAACTAAGCAGTTTAATTCTTTTATGAAAAATAGAGCTAATATGTTAAAAGCAAATATACAGAATAAGAATTAAGGTAACATTACTCCTAAAGGGTTTGATTAAAGAGAAAATTTTGATAGATCTAAGCAATTTAACAAGAGTAATAAGTTAAAATTTGATTTTGAAAATATAAAAAATGTTAAGTGTGATGCATGTACTAGATTTGGTCATTATGCAAATAAATGTGCTAACAATACACTTTATTGAAGAAAATTGAATTTTAACATGACCTCGAGCGATGAATCTGATATTGAAAAAGATGATGAATTTGTCTTCTCTGCTAGAATTTTATATGATGATACACATGATGATCTACTGGACGATTATGATTCTGACATTGAGATAAATGTGCCAACATTTGTGACTATATCAAACAGAGTCAATCCAATGAAAGTTTTTTAATGAGTTCAATTTTAATAACAGAAGATTTAAAAGGTTAATAGATAAATAGTGAATCTGATCTACTCAAAATCATCAAAGAGAATAATGACTTAAGAGAGTTAGTAACAAAGATGGAGCTTTTGCTAACTAGGAATGATCTTGAGATTTGTAAGCTGAAAGAATAGCTAGAATGCCTAACTCTAAGCTTCAAAAAGTTTACTAAAGGTATAGAAAGATTGCAATATGCCTTGATGATTGAAAATATAGGTAAAGAAGGTATTAGATATGATTTAATTCTATAAAATCTGCATGTGATAATATGCCTATAAAATTTGTTAAGACGAGAGATAGTAAATCTGTTACTGCTCAGTGTTTAAATTCAAAAGATTTTGTATGTCATTTCTATCATAAAAAAGGTCATATACGTCCTTACTGCTGTTTGCCTAATTCTTGTGCAACACGCAAGTGTACGTGATCGTTGTTGTGTTGAGGCAAGTGACCAAGTTAAATTTCGAACCAAGGAAACAATGATTGAAATGCAAGGTTTTGATGTTTAACAAAGTGATTACCTAAGAAATGTAAAAGACAGTGTCTTGGGTCTATCTATTTAGTGCAAGAATCTTAGAATCTATCTATCAATTTATGCAAGTGAGCAAGTGTTGGAAGTTGGCATTGAGGAACTTCAATTATGGATCCATTTAACTACTTGTAATTCCTAGCATGCATGAGGGTCACTAAGTGCAAGAATTAAGTCCTAAGACTCTATCAAATGTGTAAGTGCTCACTTAAACATCCAATACTCCAATTAATTGGTTCTTGGAATCAAGCAATTCTCATTGTCATTGAAACACTAACTCAAACACTTGGTGTGCACAATTATCCATTCTAATCCTAATTGAACCAACTCAATTCTCATGCATTGCTAATTCAATTAATGATCAAAACATCAAATATCATCCACCAATAGTTCAATCAAACATCAATATAGAGAATTCATACACATAATTAGCTCACACATACATTGAAATCACAAGAACTTAATTAAACTACCCCATAATATCCATATCCCCAATGCACAAGGGGATTAAGCCATGACTAATTATGTAGGAAAAACAATAATTGAACTAATAGAGACCATATATAAGACAAGAATAGTAAAGTAATAGGAAATCTTACCAATGTTGGAGAGAATTGAAAATACAAGTTACTTTTTGTATGGAATAACTCAAATTGTAGTTACAGGAGAGATGATATTTTTGTGTAGGGGAATGATAGAAAGAGAGATATATTGAATATGTATTTTACTACTCCAAAATAAATTAATTTGATAATTTTTTTAAATAAATATGATTCAATTTGGACACATATACAATTAAGTGTATAAAAAATTAACATATTATAAATTAATAATAGTGTAAAATATTGAATTTATAAAATAAAAAAAATATTCGTGATAACTCGGGTTTGTCAACTACCACTGTTATGTGTATATATTATCACTATTATGTATATATATTACCACTGTTACAAAAATCAAGTATATTTTTATAACAACAATAGTATATAAGAATAACAGTAATAGTGATTATACATAACTGTGATACACGTTCATATAAATTCGGGTTCACAAGACCTATTCATAAACGAATTAGAAATAAAAGGAATTAATTTAATAAATTTAAAAAAAAATTCAATTTAAACTTATATATAATTAAATGTATAATAAATATACAAAATAAGTAAGTATCTGAATGGAATATGTCTTCTCCGGACACTTGAAGGTTGCAGATTCGCCTCCCCTGAATGCACATTATACAATAATTCCTACAGATGTATGAAGACCCTTATATATAGCTTTGGCTGCTTAAAGGCCACGGTTATATGCACCCACATTTATTTGCAGTAGACACACTTCACAAATTATTATTATTTAAAAAAAAAATTAATTCAATTTTTTTTGTGCACCCACCTTCTCTATCTTAACTCTTTCTTTCCTCTTTTTCTTCTCACTTTCTTATTACTTTATGAGTTTCTTCTCTTTCCTTTTCTCACCTTCACTACATAGCCCCGTATTATCCCATTAAAACCGCGTAACTTTTTACATCACGCCTATTCTCCTCTAAATTTTATCTTAAACTTCAATGACCGCTTATCCACTGCAATAGCGTCGCTTTTCGTCACTCCTATTTGAAAAAAAAAGGTAAAAATAACGGTGATTTTTTTTCCTTCCTCAATCTTCATTCATCCTCTTCATCTCCTCTCTCAAGCCTGTATTTCTATATTCAAGTACATGTGTTTTTTTTTTCGATTCTGGTTATCCAAAATAAAGTACAATTTTTTTAACTTTTTTAAATTTGGGACTAAATAATCATATATTATATAATACTTGGAATCAACTAATCATTCTCTTGTAGGATTAAGCTGGTTTTAGATATCGGACAAGGATTAATCATGACTCAAGTCTTAGAAACCATATATAATTTTACTTATTAATTTATTTTTCTAAAATAAAAAATGTATTTGTGGTAAAAAAAACTCGAAACACTTAACAATTTCCGAAAATGCAAAAGAAAAACTAAACATATGCTTTTTTGGAATAATTTCGATATTTTTCCAAAAGTTATAATATTTTAAAAAAAAAATCCAAAAGATTATTTTTTTTTTTAATATTTTTTGTAAGAGGGTGTATTATCAAAACAAGAATATGTATATAACTTGGGCCAAAATTTATCTATATAAAGTTTTAAAAAATGGGCCTTTTCAGCCCACTGTTATGGTCCTTCAGTTTAAATACTATCTCCCAAGTTATTTGCACTAGTTAAATTGGTAAATTTTATAAATTTTCGAGAAACAAAAAATAACATTAATCAAATTGGTAATTTTTTTTTTTTTACTATTTCAATAAAAATTTCAAAAAAATGAAAATTGTCGAAAAAATTTCCAAATCGAAGGCAGAGAATTCATCCTGTTAGTATATTGCTCAATTTGACTAATGCCAAAAACCTGAGCCAAAACTTTGTAGGCAGAGATATTAGATTATGGAACTTTGTAAGCATAACTTTTGTTGGTTTAATTTTTCGAATTACACCTTCTATTTTATTTATTAATTAATTTATTATTTATTTTGTGCTTTTCATTTCACATTTTTATTTTTCTTTTTCTTTTTTGGAATTTTTTTCAAAATTCAAACAAAAACTACTTGATTTTTGCTTATTATTTTTCATTTATATGGATTTTTTTTTCATTTTCAAAAAATTAATCATTTTTTAATATATTGATATTTTAAAAGAAAAAATATAGTTATGCTTTTGAGAGTTGTTCCGATAATTAAGGTGGGTGTACAGATTTAGGGAAAAAAGGTCAAAAAAATATTTATCATATTTTATACTATATTTTTTAATTAATAAAATTATGAAGTGTGTACTTTTAACATATGTAGGTGCATTTAACCTGGGCCCTGCTTAAAATAGGCTAATGGGCCCATGGGCAAACCAACCCAAAACCTATCCCTCCACCGTGCTAATAAATAAAATAATTTAATGTATGAAGATGAATGGTTCACAACAAAAGAAAAGGGTCCGATATATCCCTCCAATTTTATAAGATACACTACATACATTATTAAATATCTATTTTACTTATTTTTACCAAATAATTGGATTAAATATACATTAATTTTAATGCATTCATAAAAAATATAATTGTTAAATACATATTTTTCTTAACTTGTCACAGTCTTTCATCAATTCATTATTCGATGTTACAAAATGAAGAAAAAAGAATATTGATAAGAATTGTAAAAATATTGAAGAGACAGAGATTGATCCGCAATGCTTGAAAAAATTATTGTACAATTTGAAAATGGGAAAAGAAAAGAAGGTGGAATCGATGAGTTGAAAGAATATATTGAAATAATTTTTATATATATAAAAAAAAGCACAATAGGTGTATTTTATAATATGAAAGGGTATATAGTCGGGATCAAAAGAAAATGGCATTAGCAAAAGACGTACCTATACGAGATTGAACCATGCTTCACTTGATTCACGTGGTGACTGTCTTATTCAAATGTCCACATAAAATATGATCAAATGGACCATCAATTTTCACTATATATATATATATATATTACTTTAGGGCAATCATTATGTGGTCCTTATTTTTGCCGCTCAACCTATCAATTATATACCGAAATTAATTTGGATCTTTACGTAACAGGTGCAATTCTTTTTAAATTTGATTTGTCACGTTCAATCAAACTTTACTGATCACTATTATTTAAAAGAAAAAAAAATCACACGCTTTTGTGCGCATATTCTTCAATCATATCAATTTTCGTTTGAACATTTTGAATTTTTTAAGGACACTGTCTAGTGATTGAAAACAATAGGGCATATCACTATAAAAAAAATTGTGTTTTGGCCACCGATTTAATCTCTTGACTGCTAAAAATTAGATTCTAAAAACTGGTTAACGATCGCCTTCGTTAAAACACAAGTCGCTAATATTTGTGATCGTCTATACCCCATCGATGATTTATTCGAATCATGATTCGAATGGGTTTTATTTTGCGACTGCATTCGCGACTGTCGCAAAATTTAAAACTTAAGTTAGCATTTAAATTTAATGACGTCATCAATGATTGCTATATATTAATTAGAAACCTCATCGTAATAAAAAAGGAGCGCCAGTTGGGTTCAAACATGCGCCCACATGGGCCCTGAGCGAGACTCGAACAACTGAGCTAACGGTCTACAAGTTTAAGTATTGTGACCCATATAGTATATAAGCCTTTATAGGCCTGTATGAATAATATGTAATGCACACCCATGGCTAAACCTATGACTTCAAAATTTTAAAATAAATTAATGTAATTCAATCATGTTCAAAATTACTTCAAAATTAAAGTTATGTGGTAAAATCATTACTAATGAAGATATGCTTGAGAAGATATTTTCTACTTTTCAAGTCTCGAGTATGCTCTTGCAGCGGCGATATTGAGAAAAGGAATTTATAAAATATTTTGAACTTATTGCTTGTCTTCTTTTAGGTGAGTGAAATATGAGTTATTAAAAAACCATGAGTCCCGATCCACTAATTTTAATCTATTCTCTAAAGTGAATGCGATTGAATCTCAAAATTTTGACATGACCATGGATGAGCACGTGGAGGAAGTTTTGGATGTGGCAAAATCGTGAACGCGCGGTCGTGGTAGATATGCCCCGTATAACATGAATAACAACAAATACCTTGACAAGAAACAAAGTGACTCCTAAAAAAGAAAACATGGAGAAAAGAAAAATTATGAGGAACGATATTACCGATGTGGCATGAAAGTTCATTGGTCCTGTAATAGTTCAACAATCTATATAAATCCAGTATTAGGAGTATATTCCCAAAGGGACCTTTCCAATGACCTAGGGAGTATTTGGTCTCTTAACACAGGGCCATTCCTCTATATTCCACCTGGAATTATGACATTCCAAATTAATCAGATTTAGATTGACAGTTAAAAAGGTCTATTTAACTGATTATTAGAAATTTATCCTCAAAAGAGGTCTCTCAAGTGATTTAGGGAGTACTTGATCCCTTGAATAAAGACATTTCACATCATTCCGCTCAAATTATAACTTGAGTTATGGTAGACAACCAAACAAATTATTATTTAACATTAGCTGAGGTTCTCATTGTTCTTTAATTCAATGTGCATGTGGATTATCCTATTAAAAAATTATTGTATGCTTTAAAGATCTATGCAAAGCTATTATCTAGAATATTAATTTACTATAACTATAACAAGAGGTTTCTGTGTTCTTAGATCCACCAAATTACACTTTAAAGATTAAAGGATAAATTAGTCATTTTTAATAGTTTTAAGATTCGACTAAAGTGTAATAAATAATAAATTACTTTTTTTCTAGTAGTAAGCTTATTTAGATCACATAGAAATGTATTATGATAAATGTAGATTTGAAATGAAGAATTCAGATTAAAAACGAGAGTTTAGGACTCATAACTATCCAAGGGTAAAATAGTCATTTCAGTGACTATCGATCTATCTGCTAATTTTTACATTTATATCTTTGAATTTCAAATATTTTGAAGCTTATTTAGATTCGAATAAGAGGAAAACAAAAAATTCTACGAGCATTTAAAAATAGTGGCAAATCTGCAATTAAATAAAAATAACAGTTGACTTATTTGACCAGTCAAATTGTCCAAGGTTTCAAAAAATTGCATATAAATCCTTACTGTTCATCTAATATCCTCTTTTGCAACAGCTAAAGTTCTAAGCTTTTGAACAAATAGTCCCAATTGGAATTTCATACCTCCGATTGAAAATTCAAAATTATGTTTCGATCCCAACATATTTTTCCACTCAAGACTCGATCGAAATGGCCATCGAAATGTGATGGCGGGTTGGAGTCGGGTCCTGCAACTGATCCATTGTTTTCTTTTGACCAATTCTATAACGTGGAGGCTTCATTCTCACCGTTATCAACTCAAATTAAGCCAATAACTAGCACCAAACTCAACTCTTACATGAATTTTAAGAATCACCAAGTAAATAGAGTTCCACTCTTTATCGCCAAATGGATTTTCAACATTCATTTTAAGTCCATAATCCAAATAATTTTATACACCGATTTTACAAATTGATAATACAGTTATATATCATCTACTCATAACAAGCTTCGCAATAATATAATATTTGTCTCCTATTGTTCGCACGAACGACAATGGCTGTTGAAGAAAGTCATGAAGATTTTCTAAATTTTTCGAAATTTCCTCCCTAAAAATATACTCCTTCTGCCCCGCTATAAGTTTTTTTTTTCTGGACGTTCCACAATAAATTTTTCATTTAAAAAAACAAAAATAGCATTTCATGTATTAATAAATAAATAGTTTTAAAAACAATTACTCTCTATTTTTTTACATCTCCCAATTACTTTATATAAAAGTTAACATATATATAATATATATATATATATATTAATAAATAAATGTATTTTCTTATGTAAAATAACAAAACAAAGTGGAACAAAACAATGTTTTAATTATACAAGCTTTTGTGAATATAAAATAATGATGGCATGGGCGGCAACTGAGGGGCACAGTGAACCTAATCCATTATTACATAATTATAATTAATTAAGTCACAGTTGCATGTCGTGCCACATCATGACTTATTAAATAAATATGTATAATTTTGCTTATCAAGGAATACCATATCATTTTACATGCACAAAAATACTGTGTATTGGGTGAAAAAGTATCGTGATACTTATAAGCTTAATGTGTTGATAAGTGATATGGTAATTTTTGAGTAATTATAATGCTATTACTGAATAAATATAATATTATTGTTGACTGAATTCAGTTGCATGGTATGTTGATATATACTAGAATTAATCAATTTGCTGCTATGGACCTTTATAAAGTGAAACACATAAATTACGGTTCGGTCATTAAGGAAAATTTCCTTCTGTTATCTGCGAACTTATTTTAGGATTTAGAAGTGTATTTTAGTGCAACCATAAAGTTATATATTCCTTATGTCCCTAAATACTTTGCACACTTTTTTTTTGTCTGTTCCACAACACTTTGCACATTCAATAAATAGAAATAACTATTTTAACTTTATCCTTATAATATTTATATATTTATATAAAATGTCATTACTTTTAACACTAAATCTAACCAATTTCATTATTTTAATAATATAACTTTACACATCACTCTCAATACTCTACTTTTTACACATTTTTAAGAAAAAGTGTGTAAAAAGAGGTGTGCAATCTTTTGAGGGACGGATGGAGTATAATTTTTTAAGTTATGGTTAATGTAATTATGCATCCTCTGAAGTCCTACTACTATAAATAGGCCGAAGATCAGACGTAGCTAAATATACATATACATACATCTATATATATATATATTAAAATCAAAGCAAAAAAAAAAAAAAGCAAAAAAGCTAGGATGCCCCCATCCAGCAATATCTTATCTTGTCTACTCTTGTCCTTCGTCCTCCTGTTGGTGGTGGCGGAGTCGCAGAACAACACGTCTTTCGAGATAGATTACTTCACCCCCCACTCGTTGCTGCTCACCTACGAACGCGATGCCCATGTCCCCCCAGACAAGATATTCGCACGCCTTGTACCAGCTTACGGGATTGATCCCCCGGGTCCCGGTGTTGGTCGGGTCCTATACACCGCGCCTGTCCAACTCTGGGAACCCAAAAAGCAGATATCCTTCGAAACCACCATAACTCAGCGCACCACGCCCTACAACACCACCGCCACGTACGGCTGGACCTTCTTCATCATACCCGTCAACTCCACCACCGCCACCGGCGGCAATAGCGACAATCTGGGAATATACAACGCGCTCGAACCCGGGTCGCCCTACGTCACGGTTGAGTTCGACCTCGTTATCAACCAAGAGTATGATCCGGATTATGCTCACATGGGGATCAACATCAACTCTAAGAGATCCCAAAATTCCACTAGGTTGGATTATCAGAATCTAGTCAGGGAGCTTCTGACTGCGCGCATAACCTACGATGCGCCCACGAGACTGCTGAGTGTGACCGCTACGTACGGGTCGAACACTGCGGTGCTGAGCTTTAACTACAACTTGAGGGACCTTCTGCCCGATCAAGTTCAAGTTGGGTTGTCTGCTTCCTGTGAAACAGATCCGATTGCTGCTTATTTTGATGTCTACACGTGGCACTTCAATTCAACCATGGGGCCTGATACCAACAGCCTCATCCAGGACGACACCAACACCTACATCAAGAAATTTCTCATGTGATCCATCTCTGTAATATCTACTTATCAGTAAACATGTGTGTGATGTTATGTAATATGTATAATAATGGGGGTGGCTGTGTATGTGTAATCTTATATATGTATGTGTGATCAATATTTACACGCGTGTATGATTCCGTTCCATTTAATAAGACAATCATCTTTATATGGAATATATACTGATTAATACCAAAATCGTCCGATAACTTTTTCAAATTTGATCCCATAATTATGTAATATTTCAATTTAGTCCCATAACAATTCAAATTTAACTAACAAATAGTCACAAGTCGCCGGAAATGACATAAAACGGCGTCGTTTTACTGACATGCCGGTCACACGTTATATTTTCTGGCGGAATTGGCTCACACGGCACATGAGTAAAACAACGTCGTTTTATGTTATTTTCGGTGACTTGGGACTATTTAGGTTATATTTGAATTGTTATGGGACTAAATTGAAATATTAAATAGTTATGAAACTAAATTGAAACATTACATAGTTATGGATCAAATCGAAAAAGTGAAAAAAATTTGGGACAACTTTGGTATTAATCCCGAATATATATGTGATCAATATATGCCGTGTATGATGAAACCAAAATAAGACATTTGACGAATCCATCGGCAAGTACATGAAACATAAGATCATAATCATGCATTTCGTTATTTATTAGTACTTAAATTATAATGTCTGATGCTCGTGTACATATTTATGCCATAGAAGGATTGCCGACGACTAGTTCACACCGACTCAAAAATAAAACATGTGCGTGCAAATCAATAGTATTTTTCTAACATTTAGAGTTGTGTTCACCAAAAAAGTATAGTAGTTTACACATAATAACTCTAAGCATAACTGTTTAGTGTAAATAACACTAACTTCATAGTATAAGTAACTTTAAATATTTACTACATTTGAGTTACACAGTGCACCTGGTGTATTACAAGACCTTGACTAGTTAATAATTAAGAAGATTACTTTTGTTCTTAATTAGTGGTCACTTCAGTGTATAACTATAAAGGATGTTCTTTTTGGGTGTTAAATGATTTTTATAAAATAATTTTTGAAAACTAGTGGTTTAAATTCCATGTTCTTTTCGGATTTTTAGTAGGCAGAGTTTTAACTTTTTGATGTAAGAAAAAATAAAAGAAGAAAAGTTATTGGGTGAAGTAAAAATATAATAATAACAATTGATATCACTACAAAAAAAATCGCATTTTAGCGACCAAATTAGTGACCGCTTTTTGGTACTAATAAGCTTTAGCGACTGTAAGCAAATAAATTTTGCTTCCCAATTAAATAATGACACGTGTATAAATTAAATAAATATCAACATATATTACTATTTTAATTTTGAGGATTTATCAAATTAATTATCTAATTAAATAGTAAATTGATATTTATTATACACGATACAAGTCGTTATAAAATTATGAGTCTCCCGGCACTCGTAAATGGCAAAAAATGACTGATTTTCCCTATTTATTCGAAATAATAAGTGTTTAGTATAAATAAAGAAGACGACGGAAATCAATCAATCTAGATTTGATCGATTCATAAATGATGTCAATCAAATCAATATCAGCCAACCAGACTGTGCCACTTGTCAGCACAGAAAAGGAAGGTCTTCACCTCCCCACCCTATAAATAGGGGTCATATTCATGCATTTCATCATATCAAACATATCGAAAGATCGAAAGCACGAAGACGAACGAGCACCGAGCAAGCAGCAATCCTCTCGACGAGCAAAACTACGAGCTAAGAAGATCCAAGCCATTCTTCGAAGATTCAAAGAGTTCTTCACCAAATTTGAAGAAGTTCTTCGAAGATTCAAGCCGTTCTTCGCCATATTCAAGCCGTTCTTCATCAAAACCCTCTAGAAACACCGTTTGATCCAAGACAAGAGGTCAAATCCCTCTGATCAGACGTTTTTCATGAAGAACACTTTGAACATATCAAGAGTTCTTCGCCATATGCAAACGTTCTTTGCCAAATCCGTGCCAGAAACATCCTTCGATAAAAAACAAGGAGCTACATCCCTCTAATCAGATGTTTCTCGTCCAAGAACACCTCGAAGACAATAAGTGTTCATCACCGTCTTCAACCGTTCTTCATCAAAGTTCATCCACAAATGCATCTCGATCAGAGATCAAGGTCCAAGACTCCTCCGATCAAGCGTTTCCAACTCAAATCCAACTCGAAGATTTGAAGATCGTTCTTACTCTAATTCAAGGCGTTCTTCATGAAAAATCTTCCAAAGGCCAACGTTCGATCCAAAACAAGACGGCTCCGTCCTTGGATCAAACGTTTCAAGTCAAGCCAGTCAAAGTCAAGACAAAAGCCAAGTCAAAGTTGAAGGAGAATCAGAGGACAAATTACAGAGAAGAACCCAAAAATTCAAAAAAAAAAATGTGTATCAATATCAAGTGTTAATTAATATTTTATTACACAAGAATTGTTATCACAATGACTGATAAGTGATTGTATTCAGTCGGTCGCTAAAATCTTAATCTCTAAGTTTAGCGACCAATTTTTTTGGTGACAATCACCGATTTAGCGACCTTCTATACCGTTTGGGAACATTTAACGACCACTCATTGCAATGGGCAGCGGCAGCCGGCGGCAATAGGGACGGCGATTGGGTAACGGGCGGCATAGGCGGCGGAGGTAAGTTTTGGGAAGTTTTGGTGCGTGTGTAATCTGGTTTATGGTGTTTAAGCTATATACTAGGTAAAAATGGCGGCTGCTAATCTAAGCAGTAACGGTTGCGAAGTCATCGACATTAATACTATAGTCGTTCCTAATAAACGGATCAAAGACGGTGATTTAGCGACCGTCTGTGGCAGTCCTTAATTAATATTTTAAATTTGGCGACTACCTAGACGGTCACAAATATGACGATTTAATTTGCGACCGCTAGCAGACTGTCATCAAATATTGATTTATAATCTACCAAATTAGCGGTTGTTTCACATAGCGGTCGCTTATTATTTTATTTTGACAAATTGTCAAAATAGGTCACTAATATTAATAATTAGCGACCGTTTCGATCGCTAAAACGTGCATTTTCTATAGTGTACATTTTTTTAGGTTATTTATAGGGGACTATTGTTAGAATATTAAAAATCTATTTTCAAAACTCAAACTAGAATGAGTTTGAGACTTTAAAATTCAAATTCGGATTTTTAAATCCCAAAAAGAACAAACCGTCAATGTTTAATACACTTGAGTTATACAGTGCATTAATGCATTACAAGACTAATGCATTACAAGACCTTGACTAGCTAATTAATAAGATGATTATTTTTGTTCTTATTTAGTGGTAAGTATCTTCTGTTACACAGTTAGATTTATGACACATGCATAAATTATGTAGTACTTAAATTAATGTTGGCTGCTCCTGTACGCATTTATGCCATAGTAATGGATTGTCGACCGACTAAGTTAACCAAGTTAAATAATAAAACAAGTAGGTGGAATTCAAATGTATTTTTAATATTTAGGGTTGTTTTCACTAAAGAAGTACGTAGAAGTTTAATATAAGTTACACAGTGAACTTGGTGTATTACAAACTAGCTAATAAAATGATTATTTTTGTTCTTATTTAGTGGTCTGGATCTTCTCTGTTACATCAGTTTAGATTTATGGCAGATGCATATATATTTATTAAAACAAAATATAAAACTATGTGTATATATATAAGATACGAAAAATATTTTTCAATCCCGTAAATTAAGAATGGTGGCCCAAAACTTTCTGCGGTGGTAAAATTAGTAGACTAACTTTTCAAGCTAAGCAAAATAAGAACCGTAATTTTTTAAATTGAATAAAAAGAAAATTCATTTTAGCGACCCTTTTTAGGTCGCTACGTAGGTTTAGAAACTAATTAGCGATAACATGGCTCGCTAATATCAGCCACCATTTCCTGTGGTGATCGCGGAATTACTGACTGCTTATGCGGTCGTTGAATTACACGGGTCTTGTTCCAAATGAACAGCAATTGGCGATCACTACATGTTCGGTATATAAAACATAGCGACCGCCACAGACGGTCACTTGAATTAATATTTAAATTAAATTAAATTACATTAATAATATGTAGCGGCCGTCAGTGGTAGTGGCTATATAAAACTTAGTTACCGTCTCTAACGGTCAATAAATTTTATGTAAATAAAAAATAGGGTTAATTTGAATTTGAACATGTACTCACATAATCCCTTAGCGGGGCTCGAACCATCTAACCTAGGGCCTTGTAGCTTATATATATAAGTGGCCCATATAGTATATAAATCTTTATAGACCTGTATTAACTTTGAACAGTATTGCGCATCTGAGGTTTAAAACCGCTTTCTAAGGTTTAGAGCGGTTTTGATTTTTTTTTTCAATTTTTAATTCATTTAATATATATAATTACTGTATTATAATATTAATTAATTTTAATTTATTAATGAAATTTTATTAAAAGGATCAAGAAATTAACTATTGTAGCATAATAGAGCTGTGTAAGCTAGACAAATTAAATACCAAAATTGATTAATTGAATTAGTTGAAACAGTCAAATTGCTAATGAGCTTTGGGAAGTGGTATATATTGATATAACTTTGTCTTTCGATTATGTGTAAAATTTATAATTGTGAAATTAGGATTCTTAGAGAGAATTTTGGAAAATTCCTATTTGCTTAAGCAATTTAGTTGTAATTTGTAATACCTTGCTCATATAGTGAAGTTAGAATATTGTTGATCTCTCCTGAATGTAGATTTTAACATCGAATCACGTAAATCGCTATGTCATGATTTAGTTTTGAATTTTGTTCAAATTTTTATCATTCATCTTGGTTGATCCTTTATTGGGGATTAATTTCTGAGTGAATGCTTTCAATAAGGAATATAGACACAAGGATACCTATTCTAGTTTAACCTCTTATAATAAAATCACATTGAACATTCAACAAAAGGTTTTCGGCAGGAGTAATATTAAGAGCAAAGACAACTACTTGGTGCTATTATAGGACTAATGGGCAATATACAATTTCATGTTGAAAATTAGGAATAGCACAGAAGACATTATTCTGTACGAGATTGAACCATATTTCACTTGATTCACGTGGTGACGATCTTATTCAAAATTCCCACATAAAATATGCTCAAATGGAAATATGAATTTTCATGAAATAATATTTTAGGGCAATCATTAATGTGGTCCTTTCGCCGCTTAACCTATCAATTATCGATTACCTAACACGTACAATTTTGTTGCCTTCTTTTAAAACTTAACTATCACTATGTATTTTTTAAAAAAATCACACACATCTGTGCGAAAATATTCTTTGATCAAATCAATTTAGTTTGTGTGAGGATATTTTCTAGTTAGATTTTGATGATAGCAAATTATAGATTTGCATATTTCTATGCAAATAGTGCAGGTAAAATGTTTGATGAAAATAGTATTACAGCTGCTAAATGAAGTCTACAGCCGTAGACTTGACAAACCTATAGTTGGACAAGAGCTTATAGCAGGAACTAAACCTACAGCTGAAGATCAATTTGCAAGAGAACAGTCAGAAGATAAACCTACGGCTAGAGAAAGCCGTGCAGAATCAATTATAGAGATTAGAGAAGAAGGAACTAAAAGACTTTAAATCATTCTACGTAGTGAAGCACTAATCTGCAATCACTAGTGAGTGATTAAGGATAAACATTGCAAGGAATTCAAAAGTTAATCTAAAGATTTGAGTGATCATCTTAGTATATTTGGCATTTCTACGGTGTAATATTGGATGTAAGAAGACTTTCATTGTCTCCGAACTATTATAAATTATTATGACCTTTCACTTATTTACATACTGCATTTTTACTAGTTGTTATTCAATTTCACGTTACATTCCTTCATTGTTTATTAGTTACTGCATAAAAGACAAGAACTCACAATCTACATGTGTAAACTGCCTAGTCACTCAACTATATATTTGCTGATTTATATTATTTTCATTAAAAGACACCTATTCTGTTACATTCACGAGTTTATCAAAAATACTTTTTAAAGTATGAGAAATGACTCTGCAAAATATATCTACAAGTAGAATTTTATTTTGTTTAATTTCAAACTCTACAACTGTACACTCTATAGTGTGCAGTTGTGACTTTAGGTACTGTGAAGGATTTATATCCAATGCTTTTTGTTAAAATTTTGTATTTTGCTTGAAGGTTAATTCAACTCTCCTCTAACATTCACCACTAAAGAATCAACAACTTAATCTATTTAGATTCAATGAAAATATTAGTGCATTTAATTAGGTTTTGAATTTTTTGAGGACACTATTTGGTGAAACTATTGAAGTAGTGCATCTATCAAAGACCATGCCAAAGTGACGATTTTCCTTCATCATCATTTCGGTGAAGGATTAAAAACGAAATATTTAACTATAAAAGATCTTGCATATGGCATGAAAATAATATTATCGATGTGGTATGGAAGGTGGTGGTCTTGTATATGTCGCATGAATGATCATCTTTTGAACTTTAACAAGCCTCATTTAAAATAAAATTGGTAAAATATTGAGAAAAATCATGTTTTCAAAAAATACTCTCTTTTTTTTTTTTTTTAAACGTGGTGGAGATTCGGATCTGTAAAAGAAAATTCACTAAAATGAGTACAAGGAGTACTCACCTTTACAAAAGTTCTGAATTAATTACGTTGTTGTAAGCAAATTAAATTGGCACCCTATAAAACGGCGATACAAGTATAAGTAAAATAAACATCAAATATATTTTACTATTCTACTTTTAGAAATATAATTAAGAAAAAATTATAAAATGATTCACAAAATTAACACTAATTACAAATTGATTCTATGAAGAAAAAATATATGCTTTTGTGTAGGAAAAAAATATATTTCTGTGCAAATAGTGTGAACCAATTTGTAAACACTATGCCAGAAACAGGCTAAGACAACGGTTTTTCCCCGTTGTCGTAGGTGATTTTTTCCCGTTGTTGATCGACTTGTTGTCGTAGCTCCAGACATTTGACAACGGGGAAAAACCGTTGTCATAACTATTTAAGACAACGGTGAATAACTGTTGTCTTAACTATTAATAACCGTTGTTGAAGTTCAAAGAAAATGGTTTATGTCCGTTGTTGTAGAATGAAGAACCGTTGTTATAACTACTTTAGACAACGGTTTGGAACCGTTGTTATAAGTTATAAAACCCGTTGTTGAAGTTCAAAGAAAATGGTTTATGTCCATTGTTGTAGAATGAAGAACCGTTGTTATAACTACTTTAGACAACGGTTTAGAACCTTTGTTATAAGTTATAAAACCCGTTGTTGAAGTTCAAAGAAAATGGTTTAGGTCCGTTGTTGTAGAATGAAAAACCGTTGTTATAACCACTTTAGACAACGATGTTTAACCGTTGTTATAAGTTATAAAACCCGTTGTTAAAGTTCAAAAAAATGGTTTAGGTCCGTTGTTGTAGAATGAAGAACCGTTGTGATAACTACTTTAGACAACAGGTTATTCGGCTGGTTGTTGTATGTTTATTCCTATTGTC
Source organism: Prunella vulgaris (assembly GCA_026898435.1). Taxonomy (NCBI): domain Eukaryota; kingdom Viridiplantae; phylum Streptophyta; class Magnoliopsida; order Lamiales; family Lamiaceae; genus Prunella; species Prunella vulgaris. Next base: position 155,223 of record JAPKLY010000411.1, read on the forward strand.
GTAGATTATTAATACTAAAAAAAATTCTTAAATACAACCATAAAAAACAACATTAATGTAATTTTATAATACAAAAACTAATTACAATTACTCAATTTGTAAATTATTCAAAATAAGTAATAAAAATCTGAAGTAGTATTTAACTTCAATAACATGTCCCAAATTAAAAAAATAATTTTTAGCTTCCATCTTCCAACAGCTTAGTCATCTTCTATCTTCCAATTCGAATTGAATTTGCATTACCTCTCTTTTAATAAGACCTGAATGAAATGAATTAGCAGTAGATGTTATTAAAAAATGAGTACTAAGACCTTGAAGAAATGAGGGATAACTATAGGAATTTTTCTACGTAGAAGACACACTTGCAGCACTAGTAGTACTTTTAAAATATAGAAAATTTTTGAAACAAAGAAACCATCAATTTGTAAAAAAAAAATTAGAAAAAAAATCACTTATGCACATCAGATTAATCCAATTACACGAGCAATAAAGCCTTCTACATGATATTTATTTTATTTAAAGAAAAAAAAATGGTCATTATCATTATTTTATTCAGATGAACAAAAATGAAGATCAAGGTGCTCAACTAAGTATAACAAGCAGTATATTTTATTTTGAAGAATTGACAAGCATGCAGCAGTTTCAATGGAGAATAATAATAACATATAAAAAATTCGTAAAAATAAACAAAAAGGAGGCACCAAAATTGAAGGCAAACAATAGCCAACAATAACAAATTAATAGCTTGAATACAACTTGAAGAAGAGCAGCAGATACTTCAGCTAAAATAATTTGCACAAAACCAACGAAACTAATGGAAAAATATTATTACCTAAACACACTTGTGACTAGCATCCCAACAAATATAATATTGACGGGCAATCAGACCTTGATTAATCTCCAAGTGAGTGGTTATGTAGTAATAATGCCAAACAAACTCAAGATTGAAACAATGACTACCGACACAAAATTCTGCAAACGTGAATAGTATTCTATTAGTTCAAGAAAAAAAAATTATGCAATCAACTAACTAAACTGTCAAAAAATGCAGCAAATTTATATTTGGATAATAAGTTAAGGATGTTATATAGGAAGTAACCTGGTAGAGCATCAAAGATATTCATGTTAACTAGAATCATGCTACACGAAGAAAGACAATATGCTAGGCCAAATAACAATGCTTGATTATGTATTGAATGTATTCCTTTACTTTGCATTGCTTCACCCTTTTCTAAGATTTGACTTTCCACGTCATTCTCATCATTATTCATAGGAGTCTTCATCCTTTAAAGATCTGAAAATGAGCGTCATAAGAAAAAATAATCATAGTCTGAGCTGAATTATCTCAGTAACATTTTCCCCATAAATGCCTAGGCTAACATAAGGTAAAAGATTTTTAGTTTGTGTAATCATACTTGCAGCCTCTTGTGCATGCCAATTCCTACAAAGTAATGTATTAATAATGCATCAACTATCCTCTGAAATATGGTTTCAGTTAACACGTGTCCAATCTACAATCTCAATTTCATCATCTCTATATATTATTTTCAAATTAACAGCTGAATCCAGTTACTCTTACATACAGAATAAACTCACATTATAACAATCATAATCTGATTAAAAGACTTTGCAAAACCATTATGGATTTGACATCTTACTTGACCTAGGGTCCTATCTAAAACAAACATGATCTTTCTCTCACTTTGGCTGAACCGATAATTCCCATAGGATGCCTAAAAGGCCAGGTTCATGCAATCGAGCCCACATCAAGAGTACTCAAAAAATAATTTCGTTAACTGCTAAAGAAATTTAGGAAGAAATATTACCTTTAGGGCTTCCAAAGCCTCATGGATCGCCTCAAATCTAGATTAGAAGATAAATTAGTAGATAAATGCAAAGAAAAAAATAAGGTAAAAATATTACATCAAATTCGTTAATTTATATTAATTGCTAGGCTACTCGCTCATCAATCTATGATAAAAAGTAAATAGATTGAGAAAGTTGACAATGTAAATTTATATACTCCATTCTCACACAACCTAGATTAGAACGTAAGAATAACAAATTATTACAACCCACACAGGAAAGGCAAATAAATTCTAAAAATCTCCAAAATAACTTATATCTAATAGATACAGTATATATATATATATTTATATATAATGCTATATGTCCCTGCAAACCATCACAAGTCCAAATTGTAACAAAAAGGCAGAGTATAATTAAGACTAAAATACATTTCCTAATATAATGATGTTTTGTATCAACCCTACATGCTATGTGATATTAAGTTTTGATCATAAGAAAATCTCCTTTTGACAGCTGACCTTGCTACATCTGAGACCAGCTCTTGTAACAGCTTAAAGAAAAACTTGTCGTTAAAATGAAAAGGAGTTCCATTCATAAAAGCAGCTATAAATTAATGCCACAATAGGCAACAAACTAGAGAATGCCATACTGAACTTCTGCTTGTAGATGGGTGAGGAACATTGTAAAAGTAGTTAAATCCAATGAATTCTGGAGGAGGGTTAAGGTTGAATTCCAAATACACTAAACTGGCAAGGTTGGTCGAATAGTAAGACTTAAATGATAAGTATCTGCATAAGCTTCAAAAACAGAGTTGAAAAAGAAGCCCTGATATACTGTTATTTCAACAAAATACATGATATGCTCACCACCAATCAAGTTAAAATGTGAAAAATGAAGTCAACTTGAATATATAATATAATAGCAGTGAATGCTGGATCTGAACAAATTTAATTCCCCACCTTATCCAAATCAACATCATGAATTTAAGACTATCATTTTGTGTTTAGAATAGCCATTTAATACTTACATAGTAAGAAGTAAACTTTTAATGGCAGCAATTGCCATCCTTAATCCAAGTGTTTTATTGACAAGTGCATATCAATTGTCACGTGATTAGGAGTGCATATCATGAAAAAATTGCAAGTTGAGATCAACATGCCTTTGAAAAGAAAATCCATCAAATATTAGTGAGTCAGAGAACTCAAAACAAGTTGAGATGCTCCTCCGTAGATTTTTGTCAGATCAGCACACATTTCTGGTGCTACTTGATACAACTAATTGTGATTCATTACGAAAACTAGCCGTATTTGCCCAGAAACTGAATTCAGAGATATCTATATCAACATATATCACTGCCCTGCCTACTAATTCAGCATAAATGTTATATTTGAACCTCATATATCAACTCAACCTCATTCATCATTCTCCATTTTTTCTAACACCAATCTCTCTCCTCTTATGTCTATGAAGGGCCAGAATATCTCAAACAATCAATTTCTAATATCACAAAGTTCAACACATTAACTCTCAAGAAAACCAAACTACGGTACTGATAGGAGATAAATTATTCTATAAAATAAGCACTTCTTTTCAATGTTTCTGTTCTAACTACATAACCGTGTAACTTTTCAATGTTTCTGTTTCTAAATGGTCATATGGGAGCCCTGCCAAGAAACGGTTTTCTGCCTTTGTGGCAGGCTTGAAGTAAACAACTTAATTGTTGACTTCTCAAAACATTGGGTTTCGCACCTCGAAGTATAAACCTTTGGTCAAGCCAATCAAATTGTATAAAGATGTCATTATTTGTGCTGCCCAGGATATTTTTAACAGCAGCTAATAACAACTTTTTTTTATAGAAATAAGGAAATGGATGCTAGCAATGATTAATCGGTTTATAACAGCAGCTAATAACAGCTAATATTTATAAAAGCAGCTAACAGCAGCTAATAAAAGCAGTTTCATTTGTGAACGACATTTTCATAGAAATAAGGAAATAGATGCTAGCAATGATTAATTCGGAAGCAATATATGGCAGGCGTTGTAAAGCCTTGGGAAGGGGAGATGATACATGACAGAGGCTATACATATATATGGTTACCTCTTGCCAGACAGAACAACAATCCACTGGTTTTCTGCCCAACTCAATACACCCTACTTACATGTATGAATAATTCTACATCATTTTAGATGAATCTGCAGATTCTTATTATTTTTCGCACTAAATCTAACTTGATTGTAATCAACGTCTGAAAATATATTCAACTAGTGCAATAATTTGTTGTGTATTCCTTTTTCATTAACATCAAGAAAAGAAAAGAGCAGGGGAAATTAGGAAAATTAGGGCAATTAGGGTTAGCTACATTACAGGAAGTTAAAGAGCAGGGGAAATTAGGGCAATCGACAATAGCAACTACGGCAGCAAGGTTTTCGATTTAGAAAAAGAAATTAGGGCTAGCTTACTTGGGGAGAAGACAAATTCAGGCCGTATGCAGCACTAGACGAACAAGAAATTCAGGCCATATGCAGATGGGTGATGCGCCTGAGAGATTCAGGCCGTATGCAGATGGGTCGACGGCAGTGGTGGAGATGCGCCTTAGAAACTCGACAGGTGATTCGCCTGAGAAACACGACAGTGGGTGATGCGCCAGAGAGATTTCCGGTGAGCGATTAGAAGAGATTTCCGCCGGAGAGATTTTCGGTGAGCGATGAGAAGAGAATCCGCCTGAGAGATTTTCAGTTTCAGTGAGAAGAGCTTCGATTCAATGAGAAGGGTTTGAGTGTCTCCTTACGCGAGTGAAAAGAGATGAAAATTAATTCTAAGTATTCCTTATATACCCCTCTACTTTGTATACAAATATTTAAAAAAAAAAATTTATGGCAACGGGAAAAGACAAAGGGGGTTAAAACCCGTTGTCTTTCGGCGCTTTTTCTCAAGTTTTATCAACGGAAATACTTAAGACAACGGGCTTTATGCTTAAAACAACGGTCTAACTCCAAACCCGTTGTCTTTTCCCCGTTGTTGTAAGTCATTTTTGGCATAGTGAAATATAGTCATTTTTTGAACTAATATATAAATGCTTCTTTAATTAAATTAATTCTCTAATTAAATAGTTAAAATTGATATTTAATTTATATTTGTTAAATTACACAAAAGTTTTGGTACTCATACATGCTGACAAATACCGTTGAACTTATCATATTTATCGAGATCATATAATATCTCGTTAAAAGAAGAAAAAGTCAAACAAATTAAGACAAATTAGCTTATTTGTTGATCATGCAAATCAAATCAACATCAACTAATTAGAGTGTGCCACTTGTCAGCCCAAGAAAAGAAAATCTTAATTTTCCTACCCTACAATTAGGGGCCTTCATTTCACACGTACACATTCAGACTCATCCAGAGAGATTCAGATTCAACATTCAGATGTATTCAAAGCACGAGCAAACTTAAGCTAAAATGAATCCAGCAAGTGAAATATAAATGAGTATTCGTGCGAAAAAAAATTGAGAAAAATAAAGCACGATTGGTAGCATAAATTTTTTCACAAAGACCTGAAATTTATTATGATAAAATATACTCCCCTATAATAAATTCGTTCATATTTAGATATCTTGTATGTGTTACCGTGTAATATGAAAACTCAATAAGCATCTAATGGATGTTGTCTCAACATATTTATATGGTAATTTTGACATGATATTTAAATGAAAATACCAGGAGGATTTTGCATGCGTGAAACATGTAAAACAAATCCAAGAAAAATTTATTTTATGAAATTGCAAAGGTTTTTGTTTGGACTCAAACAATATATTAAATGATCTCAATTAAATTGAGACTCTCGAAGAGCTCCAAAAGGTTGTTGCATATTTAAATAATTAATATCAAGATTTGAAGAAAAACTAAGGTAGCGCTTGGTAAAAAAATTCTTTAATGGTAAGGGGAATGAGATATACACATAGTAATTATTATACGTAATGAGAATAAATGAGGTACATATCATTGTTTTTTCTCTTAAATAAGGTAATCATTACCCCCATTTGATTACCTACATCTCACCTTATAATCATCCTCCTCAATCAATCCCTTATTCCACAACCAACAACTTTTTTTGTCAACTTTTCTAAAATTAGAACACAACATTAATGATGTAACCACCAGGAACATAAACTCCCATTCAAAATATGTAAGAGTAAAGGAGGAAAATGAAATTTCATTCCCATTACTATTGAAGAATTTGAAACAAACGCCCCCTAAATTTAACCCATGAGTTACAAATTGAGCATTTGGAAAGTGGAATTTCAGTCCACCAAATTGCTTTTTGGTACCCTAGTGGTCCTTCGATTGCTTGATCCAAATAAGGATACTTTCAAATTGCGAGACGAAGATAAAGAGATTCTTTGCTAAAATATTATATATCAATGTTAAGTAGATATTGTGTGAAAGCGGTTCATATCATAAGCCACTTTTTAACAAGACAATTTTTTTTTTTATAAATATAAAACTTATATCACAAAGTGATTTATATCATAAAAATGGTTTATATAATACTTTACCATCAATGTTAGGTGCACTAATACATCTTACTAATCGTACATGATAAAAACTTGTATATTAAAATATGAGATTTAGAAATTTTATTGATACTACTTAAAATAAAAAAAATCGATCTTGTAAATTTAACAACTATCTTACAAATCAATTCTAGGATGCTTGGTTCAAATTTCCAAGGATTCCAATATGGGCCATTACAACGTGAAACACGGGAATTATGGTTTGGTCATCAAGGAAAATTTCCTTTTATTTTTTTGCCAACTTTTTTTAGGATTTAGAACTGTCTTTTAGTGCAACCGGCCATGTAAAATTGCATTTCTTTTGGAAGTTAGGATTAATGTTATTATATGCATCCTCATATATCGGCCTCCTGACTTAAGTGAGTGACCCGAGTTCGATTCCCTCTGGAAATGAATAGGAGGAAGATATAAAGTTGGCTTGGAGATAAACTATCTTCTAACTACTAATAACTAACAATTATCAGATAAAAAAAAGCATCCTCGTACTAGTATAAATGGGAGAGAGACATCTATTCAAACCGAAGTCAGAACATAAAATTAAGTAAGCCAGCAGGCATGCCCCCCTTCAACAATATCTTATCTTGTTTACTCTTGTTCTTCCTCCTCCTCCTCCTCCTGGTGGAGTCGCAGGACACGTCTTTCGGGATAGATGCCTTCACCCCTCACTCGCTGTTGCTGACCTACGAACGCGATGCCCATGTCCCCCAGATAAGGCATTCGCACGTCTTGCACCAGCTTACGGGACTGGTGCGCCAAGTCCAAGTGTTGGTCGGGTGTTATACACCGCGCCTATCAAACTGTGGGAAGAGAAAAAGCAGATATCTTTCGAAACCACCATAACTCAACGGACCACGCCCTACAACACCGTCGCCGCATACGGCTGGACCTTCTTCATCATACCCGTCAACTCGACCACAGCCACCGGCGGGAGTACTGACAATCTGGGAATATACGATGCACTCAAACCCGGGTCGCCCTACGTAACGGTTGAGTTCGACTTCCTTATCAACCAAGAGTATGATCCGGGCTATAGGCACATAGGGATCAACATCAACTCTATGAGATCCCAAAATCATGCTAGGATGGAGGATCCAGCTTGTGACTGCACGCATAACCTACGATGCGCCCACCAGACTGATGAGTGTGACCGCTACGTACGGGTCCGAAACTGACGTGGTGAGCTTTCAGTACAACTTGAGGGACCTTCAAGTTCAAGTTGGACTGTCGGCTTCCTCAGGATTGTCTTCGCTTGCTGCATATTTTGACGTCTACACGTGGCACTTCAATTCAACCATGGGGCCTGATAGCAACAGAATCATCCAGGACGACACCAACAGTACCTACATCAAAAAATTTCTCATGTGATCATCTACTTATCAGTACACATTGTGATGTTTTGTAATATATGTATAATAATGAGGGTGTATGTGTATGTGTAATCTAATGTGCGTGTGATCAATATGTAGGCGCGTGTGATCATCTGATGTATGTACCGTTCCATTTAATAAGACAATTAATAATCTTTATAGAATATATATGTGATCAATATATGCCTTGTGTATGATGACACCAAAATAAGACATTTGATGATCCATCGGCAAGCACATGAAACATAAGATCATTGTCATGCATTTCGTTATTTATTAGAGAAAATTTCTTTTTTAGCCTTGGTTATGTATTGTTACAAAACTCTTTTTTATTCATTCTCATATTTATTTTATATAAATACCACTCATCTAAAAATTTTTAGTACCGAGTTAAAACATTGAGACCACTAATGAGAATGTTCATTCCCATCCATTTCAAATTATTCGTGCATTAAATTGTAATCCTTTTGTGTGGGCCATAAAATGCAATACGCGGAGAGAATGTAAAAACAATACCACACACCTGGAGACCATATATTTTCCAAATCAAGTATTAAGATCACTAATGATGTTCATTTCCAATAATTCCAACCAATTAACTTGTATTTCAAGGCACTATACGAAATTGTAAATTTTCAAAATAGCTAAAACAAAACTTCTTTTTGAGTCAACGTGGCTAAAATACAACTTAGCCACATAGCAAATGACTATTTTGCTTAATTTTCTCAGTTTATTATGTAGTACTTAAATTAATGTCTGATGCTCGTGTACTTATTTTTGCCAAAGTAAAGGATTGCCGATCGACTAGTTAACCAAGTCAAATAATAAAACAAGTGCAAATTAAATGTAGTTTTCAATATTTAGAGTTGTTTTCACTGAAAAGTACAGTAGTTTACACAGAATAGCTCTAATTAAGTGCAACTGTTTAATTAGTCTAAACAACACTAACTTCTCAGTAAAAATAACTCTAAATATTTACTACACTTGAGTTACACAGTGCATGTAGAGCATACAAGACCTTGACTAGCTAATAAGATGATTATTTTTGTTCTTAGTTAGTGGTGACTTCAATATATAACTCTAAAGGGATTTTTTTTGGGTTTTAAATGATTAATTTTTAAAATTAGGTTTTAAAACTAGTGGTTTAAATTTCGTGTTCTTTTTGGATTTTTAGTAGGCTAAGTTTAAATTTTATGATGTAAGAGAAAAATAAAAGTAAAAAATTTATTAAGTGAATTAAAAATATAATAAATAGTTAATTGATATCATTACAAAAAAAAGCAAATTAGTGACCGCTTTTTTGTTGCAAATAAGCTTTAGCGACCGATTAGAGACTGCATTCAGTAGGTCGCTAAAATCTTAGTCGTTAAATTTAGCGATCATTTTTTTTTGTGATGGTCACCGATTTAGCGACCCCCTATACCGTTTGGATACATTTAACGACCACTCATTGCAATGGGCAGTGGCGGGCGAGCGGCGACAATGGGGATGGCGATGGGGCAACGGACGGTAGAGGCGGCGGAGTTAAATTTTGTGAAGTTTTTATGCGTGTGTAATCTGGTTTATGATGTTTAGGCTATATACTAGGCCTCAAGATCATGTACGCTTGCTGCATATTTTGATGTCTACACGTGGCACTTCAATTCAACCACGGGTCCTGATAGCAACAGCCTCATCCAGGACGACACCTGCATCAAGAATTTTCTCATGTGATCATACTTATGTATAATTATCAGTACGCATGTGTGATGTTATGTAGTATGTATAATTATGAGCGTAAATGTGTATTGTGTAATATTATGAATGTGATCAATATGCACGAGTACGTGATCATCTGATGTATACCGTGCCATTAATAAGACCATCATCTGTTACTAAAAAAAATGCGAATTATCGACCGATTAGCGATCGATTAGCGTCCGACTTTGACTAATGATCAAAAAGACCATTTTTTGACCGCCTGGCGGTTGCTAATGTAAAAAAAAATTAGCGACCGCCAGTAGTCGGTCGCTAATTTCGCCAATCAATATGTTAGCGACTGAAACGGCGGTCGCTAATTATTTTTTATATTAGCGACCGCCCCATCGGTCGCTAAATTCTGGATTCGGAAGCGGGTAGGTGGGCAATTATTGCCCGATTCGATGTTTATTGTTAGCGACTGCTGTGGCGGTCGCTAAATTAAAAAAGGTGGTCGCTAATTTTCGAATATAGAACTTATGCCCTTTTCTTTCTTTTTCATTCGTGAAAAATAACCCCCCAACCTTCAAAGAATATCTCAAATGTGAAGAAATATTGTTTCAACGTGTTGGTTGCAATTGTTTGGGTCCATTGTCACATTGTGCTCGTTGCTTCAATTTTACCGTACGTTTTTATATTTTTACCGTTTAATTTCTAATGTTGAATAAAGTTTATTTATTTGATAAAATACATGTTAGATATAAAGCATAATTTGTGTGTTCGATTTGTGATAAGTTTAGCATTATTTGCATGTTGTACATTAATTATTTATGGATATATCTACTTTTATTGGAGATTAATCCTAATTTTGTTAGAATTTTGTTGTGTAATTGATGTAATTGTGTAATTGATGTATTATTATATATAGTGGATTTTTTATTTTAAAAAATTGGATATGTTTGTTTATAGTCGAAACACTGGCGATTTTTTTTATAATTCTAATGTGATATATTCTTAATTTAAATCAGATGTAACTCCCTGATCATCGTTGGATGTATGAAATACCTCGTCTGATACAAGGATCGATCAACCCTGAATTTAACGAGAACATTGATGAGTTTATTAAGTTTGCTTCTCGTAATCCACACTGTAGGTATGGCCAGATTAGATGTCCTTTTTCAAGAAAAAAATGCGGTAACAAGAGATTTTTGAGCATTGATGAGGTTAGAACTCATCTCGTGATATCTGGTTTTACTTCATACTATTATAATTGGACCGTACATGGCGAAACCATGTGGAATTATAATTTTGAAACAGTGGTTACCTTCTATGATAAGTTTCGTAGTGGTGGAGGTGAGAGATTTGAGATTGGTGGTTCGAGCCGTGATTCGCCTACTCCATGCTCTGAGACACCGGTGGATGAATTCCAAAGCTATCATACGATGATTGATGAGTCTGGTTTGGGTGGTCACCACAATGCCATGGAGGAGGAACCAAATCCCCGTTTGCAGAGATTTTTTTAGATGCTTAAATCTGTTGATCAGAAGCTGTTTCCTGGTTGTGATGCTGAGACACAATTATCATTCAATGCTCAGATGTTGTCCATCAAAACTGAAGGCAAAGTGAGTCAGAAAGTCTACAATCAATTTGCAAAGTTGTTCAAACGGGCCCTACCTAAAGAGAACACAGCGCCAGAAAATTTCTATCAAAGTAAGAGGCTATTGAAGAATATGGGTTTACCATTTGAGAAGATTGATTGTTGTACCAACGGTTGCATGCTATTTTGGGGCGACGACGAGAGTATCGATCAGTGTAGGATGTGCAACTACCCTAGGTTCAAACCCTCAGATCGTAGGAAGAAGACAACTTTCAAGTCTATGTATTATCTTCCCATCACTCCTCGTCTAGAGAAGTTGTATCAGTCGAGTGCCACTGCAAAAGACATGAGATGACATGCTGAGGAGTGTTCTGGTCAGAATTCCGGAGAGATGCGTCATCCTGCGGACTCTAATGCGTGGAGACATCTTGATAGAGAGTTGTGAGGCTTGACTTGTGCACTGACGGATTTGCTCCATTCGGTTTGCACGGGAAAAAGTATTCGTTGTGGCCTGTGTTACTGATTTGTGTGAAAATTGCTCATTTTTAAGGTGCTTAATTTGATTAATTTGTATAGGATTTCATGCATTTTTATACTTTAAATTGATTTATTGTGCTTAATGGTCAAAAAATGCATTTGTTGATATTTTGTAGGAAATTGATGATTTTTAGAGCAAAATGCATATTAATAGTTGTGGAGTAAATTGACGAAATGAATCGAGAAAGATGGAGATAGAAAATGTATTGGGCTCACTAATTTTAATAATTAGTGACCCATATATTTAATGGAAGAGAAAAAGAGAACCCATTTGATGGTCAAAGAAATTAAACTCCTACGGCCCAATTGGTTCATGAAGAGGCAGCCTATTTTAAGTCCATTACAAATGGATTAATTAACATGTTGCATTTGAATGAAGTGAAGACTTTTATTGGGATACTTTGACCAGAGTTGAAGATAATAAAGGAAAACGTGGCTTTCTTGTAGCCATTTGTTTGAATTCAGAAATTGAGAGCAACAGGAGCCATCTCCACCTCTGATTAAGTTCAAACCACCATTGGAGGTCTGCAATTTACACCTCCATGCCTCTGCTTCTCCACGTCGCTGCACTCCTCCGCACCGGAAATTCTAGCCGTCGCGTCCCCTGCTTCTCACTCGCAATTGCCGGAATTAAGCGCAGCAACCTGAGCCCCTGTTTCTCGCTCGATGTTCGCCGGAAAGTGCCATAGCCGCCCCTGCTCAACCTTTTCGCCGAAAGAAAACTCAGCCGCACGTCGCCGCTCACAGCCGGAAGCTACCCCTGCTCCCCTCTTTGCCGGAAACCTCTTCCACGCGAGCCCAGCCCGTCGCCTCCCCTGCTCGTAACCGGAATCCTCCATGGCAATCGGAGGCAGCAGCGCTCAAGTAGTCCGCGCTGGGATTTCAAGCCCACCTCGCACGCGCCGGAATCGAGCCTCCAACAGCAGCCAAACGCGCCGCCCACTTCGCCGGAAATGGCCCAGCTTCCCTCGCCCTGTTCGCATCCTCGCCGGAACCATTAGCCGGAGTCCGTTCGCCGGAATCGCATCGGAGCCCCTGCTCCTCGCCTCACTGCTCCCCGGAAAAATTGAAGTCGTGTTTCCATTTGAAAAATCGCAAGAGAAAGAGGTAAATCGTTTTTACACTTGAAGAGTTGCTAAAACGATTTTAGAAGTGGTGCTCTATCAAGGGTTGTGGTCGAGCAACATTGCACTGTCGAGCGCCCTTAAGAATTTTACAAAGCAAAATGTTTGGAATTGTTGCTCGAGCATTTCTGCTCAAGCAAGGCTGCACTGTCGAGCACAAGACAAAAATCAGAATTTCTGCCCCGTGGAATTGAATTAATTGGGCCAAGAGTTTTGGGCACATTTCTTTGGCAGAGATAAAAAAGCAGCAGTGTAGGTTTTGAGAGGGGGTTTTTACGGAGAAAATTAGAAAAGAGGGAATTAAGGATTTGGCAGCAGCTTTGTTCTACTTTTTGTGGGAGCTCCTCTCCCCCCCCCCCCCACCCCCACACACTACACACATTAGATTAGGAATTTATTTTTCATGTAATTTATAGTTAGAATTTTGATTGGGCATTTTAATTTCTTGAAGTGTTGGAGCTATTGGAGACTATTGAGGTGATATTGATCTATTATTCAAAATTTAATGGTGATGTTCTTGTTTAGCTTTTATTTTATTTTTTTGATTATGTGTTTGTTGATTTTAGCTTTAAGCTAATTGTTTCATGCTTTGGGTGTTTGAATTATGATGGAGATTGATGTGTTTGTGTTTTGATTATTTTGATTTTGCTATGAATTTGGTGATTTGATTTTCTTAATTTGTTTTCCTTGATTTAATTGATTTATTTAATTTAGTATTCCATGATTATTGATTACATGTTGCAACTAGGGTTGGGTGTGTGGTTAATTAGTCATGTGAAGAAAGGTTAGGTGATTGATTAGATTCAATTAGTGGTTTATTGACCCGAGAGGGGGGGAGATCGCTTAGAATTACCATTAAGCGACATTAGATGCTTTGATTGTGAATTAGGGTGTTTAGTGAAGGGGGAATCTAGGGACGGTATCTGTGCGAACCTCCTAGTGTTCACTATCCTAGGAGCCGTTTGTAGTTAATTAGGTGATAGTTAACTAGAATTGATCACCCGAGCCTCAAAAGGGATGTGTCTTCATTTGCTTAGCGGTAGCCCTTATCATATCCAATGAAATAACAATTGATAGGTAATTAGGACATGAGTTACATTAATTGAAATCATAAGGATAGCACTCGAAGCATTTCATCTCTCTTGCACTTTCGTCTTGGAAGTTAGTTGGTAATTTTTATTTACTTTCTAGATAATTGTTGCTTGTTTTTAATTCTTGCCAACCGGACTCATCACTATAGTATTACGACGACACAAAGCCTTGGGGCTCCATCACATTCCTAAATCCTAGGTCGATACTACTTGGTCGTATACTTGCTCTACTACAATTACTCATCCGCTTTTGAGTAGATTTGCTTGATTTGAAAAACGTGCAAAAATACGAAAAAGTCAGTTACTGACTCCGTACAATCTACCTCCTTGGTTGTGATTGAAGCCTCAACACATATTTTTCACTGTCTTGGTGTCTGGTCCTCAGAATCCTAAGCATAACCTGGATGTTTACCTTCAGCCAAGAGTTGTTATATTTGTGGCATACGGGAGTAGAGACATATGATGTGTACAGGAAGGAGAACTTCACGTTACGGGCTGCTGTTTTATGGACCATCAGCGACTTTCCAGCATATTCTATGTTGTCTGGGTGGTCGACAACTGGAAAACAAGCTTGCCAGTACTGCATGGATGGATCTGATGCATTTTATCTTCCACTGAGTAAAAAAGTATCATGGTTCGATAACCATCGGAAGTTTCTATGTATGATCATACCTTCCGGAAGGACAATTAATTTTGTTGCATTCATTTAAACTTTACTAATCACTATGGATATATAAAAAGAAAAACTCACGCGCACACACACCTTTGTTCGAATATATTCTTCAATCAAATCAATTATCGTTTGATCTATTCAAATCAATGAAAACGTAACGCATTTTATTAGGTTTTGAATTATTTGAGGACATGCTGTTTGGTGAAAGTATTCTTGAAAACAATAGTGTATCTATTAATATATAAGACCATCCCAAAACAATGATTTTCCTTCATCATGATTTAAATGAAGGATTAAAAATTGAATATTTAATTATTAAATATCTTGCATACAGCTTGAAGAATAATATACTCAATTTAAACTTACATATAATTAAATATATAAATAAAATATAAGTATTCGAATGGAATATGTGTTCTCTTGAAGGTCGGGGATACGCCTCCCCTGAACGCACATTATACAATAATTCCTACAGATGTATGAAGACTAACATATAGCTTTGGCTGCTTTCACACGCATATAATTTTACTGGTCTTTTCTAACCGAAAGTTCTCGTCTCTAGATTCCTAGATTTGAGGCCTTGAATGTGGATTCTTTTAGAACATATTTTTTACCATACCCATTTTTTTGGGTTTGAAAAGTTGTTTTCAGGCCTTGTTTTTTGGGCCTTGCGTATTCCAAGTTAGGTTGGATGGTTGCACTCTTTTTTTCCTCCGTCCGATTTATTCACATGTGTAATTTACTGCGAGATTTTTAACGAAACTCATCTAGCTTGGAATTCTTCCTTGATCCTGGTGTGGATCCCCTCTTTTTTCTTTTTCTTTTATATTGAACGTCATATTCCTCATATAGCTTTGACTGCTTAAAATCTGCTAATGGCCCATGGGCATGCTAATCTCTCCCAAACCTATCCCTCCATCATGATAATAAATAAAATAATTTAATGTATGAAGATGAATGGTGCACAACAAAAAATGACATATACCGTTTGTAATATAGGATTGATATGCAACAATACACATTCATGATGAGTAATTATCTTTTGAAAATTAGGAATAGCAAAAGACATTCATATACGAGATTGAACCATGCTTCACGTGGTGACTGTCTTATTCAAATGTCCACATAAAATATGATCGAATGTCCACATAAAATATGATCAAATGTCCACATAAATTTTCACTATATATTACTTTAGGGCAATCACTATGTGGTCCTTTTGCCGCTCAACCAATCATTTATGTACTGAAATTAATTTGGATCTTTACGTAACAGGTGCAATTCTTTTTAAATTTAATTTGTCGCGTTCATTCAAACTTTACTAATCACTATTTTTTTAATCACATAACTAATCGCTTTTGTGTGAATATTTTTCAATCATATCAATTATCGTTTGAACTTTTTGAGGACACTGTTCAGTGATTGAAAACAATATGGCATATCACTAAAAAAACATTGTGTTTTGGCGACCGATTTAACGATAATTTTTTTATTGCTAAAAAGATTCTGAAAACTGATTAACGACCGCCTTCATTAAAACACAAGTTGCTAATATTAGTGATAGTCTGTACCCATCGCTGATTTATCCGGATCATGATTCGAATGGGTTGCATTTTGTGACCGCGTTCAATGTGCGTGAAATTTGAAACTTAAATTAGCATTTGAATTTAAAGATGTCAACAACTATTGGTAAATAATAATTAGCGACCTCATCGTAAATAAAAAAAAGAGCGCCTGTTGGGTTCAAACCTGCATGCGCCCACATGGGCCATGAGCGAGACTCAAACCACTAGGCTAACGGTCCACTACTTTAAGTATTGTGACTCATATAGTATATACATCTTTATAAGCCTGTACGAATAATATGTAATGCACGCCCATGAGAAATCAAACTACTAATATATAAATTGTTTACCTAGAACATAAAAAATAATTTGGAATAATTAGAAAAACAAATAAATATTAAAAAAATCAATAGAAAAAAATTAAAAAAAATATTCAAAAGGAAAATAAAATATTTAACCCTCATTATCTGACAGAAATCCATCCTCATCAGTCATCACCCTCATCCTCATTCTCACCTTGACCATCCCCACCATTCTGAGGTCTCGGAGGAGACCCAGAAGGAAGCAGATAACTGGTAAGTTGGAAAATATTTTTTGCATCCAGTTCCACATCTTCATGTTCAAGGTGGAGTCAGCCTCCACCCGCTTCTTCATCTCAGAAAGATGATGCTGTAGGTCGGGGATGGGGTAAGAGCTGATCGAGTAGGAACTGCTCCGCTGGGATAGTCGGACGATCTTATTGTGACTATCCAGTCTTATGATCTTTCCAAGTAGATGTGGTCCTTGTTAATTGGGTGGGGATAGGATTATTTAGGGTGGATGTTGATTGATAATTTAATAATTAAAAAATATAATTATAATTTAATATTAATTGATAGAATTCAATCCTAATTAGAATTAGATTATAAAATACATGCGTGGATTTTGATGGTGAGTATATATATTATATAGTGAGCGTGTGTGTTTTTAAAGTAACACAAATTAATAGTCGCAAATTAATATTGAGACAATCCCAAATTAAGTAACACAAATTAATATTGAGACAATCCCAAATTAAGTAACACAAATTATATAGTGAGCGTGTGTGTTTTTAAAGTAACACAAATTAATAGTCGCAAATTAAGTAACACAAATTATTTTGATGGTGAGTATATATATTTTGATAGTCGCAAATTAATATTGAGACAATCCCAAATTTGTCCGCAATAAATTTCAGATCCATTTCTGATACATGGGTCGAAGGCGGTGGTGATGATCGCTAAATTATAGGTCAATTTTAATGACAAACGGTTTCCTAGAAGTGGGTCAAAGTGACGGTCAGCGACCGCTACATGCAGTCGCTAAATATCATTTTTCGTCAAGATAGATATTTGGGGATGAATTTTTTTGTCACAAAAATCGTCATTGAAAGTGATCTAGTGGTATTAGGTACATGTGACACTATTTAAATTCGTCATAAAAGATTCATCATAAAAGATTCATCATTTAGTGACGATAAGATTACAGTCACTATGTATTTTATCTATAGTGACATATAAATCGTCACATTAGGTATCAATATTTCATCACTAATGTGATGTTTCGTCACAAAAAATTCAATTTAATATGACGATTTAAATTATTGTCTATAAAAATTAACTTTTTTCCGACAATTATTCATGTATTACTTATCTCACAAATTTTTAGTAATGTTATTTTTGTTATAGTTAGATTGATTAGTTTGTCATATTTTATATAATTTGTCACGAAAGGGTTATTTTTTGGCGACGAAATATTTATCGTTGTTATATATATGCATGTATAATGACGACAAAATTCATCAACAATAAGTATGTTTTAGTGACAATTTTTAATCGTTGTGTACATATATAATGACGATAAAATTTGTCACCAATATAGTTTGATTTAGTGACAAAATTTGTACTGTAATTAAATGACGTGAAAATAATGACAAATTATTTTTGTCATTGTAATATATACTATTCAATGACGATTATAATAATCATCACCAAAAGTTTAAATACAGTGACTAATTTTTATCATATTTTAAATTTTTTATCATGAAAAAATACATTAAGGTAACTAAAATTTGATCGTCTACATATAATTTTCCTTCCTCATTATTTAAATGAAGAACTAGAAACTAAATATTTAACTATAAAAATGCGCTACCTAGTTTTGTGGAGAGGTCCGAAAAAAAAAAAAATGTTCACCTGATGATTGTCCTTTTAAAATCCAGTCCTTTTAAAATCCTGGTATGATTGGCTAGATCTACTATTTCAAAATTTTAAAATAAATTAATATAATTAAAAAATGTTCAAAATTATTTCAAAATTAAATTTATGTGGTAAAATCATAAGTGACGAAGATATACTTGAAAATATTTTCTACTTTTCACGTCTCAAGTATGCTCTTGCAGCAGCGATATTGAGAAAAGTAATTTATAAAATATTTTAAACTTATTGCTTGTCCTCTTTAGGCGAGTAAAATAATGAGTTATTAAAAAATCACGAGTCTCCGATCCATTAATTTTAGTTTATTCTCTAAAGCGAATGCATTTCAATCTCAAAATTTTGACATGGTCGTGGATGTGGCAAAGGGGCATTTCCAATGACCTAGGTAGTACTTGGTCTCTTAAGACAGAGGCATTCCACGCCACTCCACTATATTCCACCGTGAATTATGACATTCCAAATCGGATATAAATTGATAGTTAAAAAGGTCAATATATCTCATTATTAGAAATATATATATCCTCAAAATAGGTCTCTCAAATGATTTGGGGAGTAATTGGTCTCTTTGAATAAAAACATTTCACATCATTTCGCTCAATTTATAACTCGATTTATGGTAGAATACCAAAATAACTTATTATTTAACATTAGTTGAGGTTCTCATTGTTCTTCAATTCAATGTGCATATGGATTATCCTACAAAAAAAATTATTGTATTCTTTAAAGATCTATGTAAAGCTATTATATAAAATAATTAACTTACTACAACTATAACAAGAGCTTTGTGACTTCTCAGATCCAGCAAATTACACTTAAAGATTGAATAATTTTTTTTTTCTAGTAGTAAGCTTATTTAGATCACATAGAAGTGCATTATAATAAAAGTAAATTTGAAATGAAGAAATCAGATTAAAAATGAAAGTTTAGGACTCATAACTATCCAAGGGTAAAACAGTCATTTTAGTGACTGTCTATCTTCTAATTTTGGTACTAAACTGTTGATATTTATAAATATATCGTGTATAAATAAATATACATATTTTCTTATGTAAAATAACAAAACAATGTTATCATTATACAAGCTTTTGTGAATTGAAAATTGTTATAATATATTGTATAATATATTATATTATTAAGTGGACATAATATTAGATTATAGTCCAGTGGGCTTTAGGCCCACAAGACTTAGATGTTAGGATTAGGTACTTCTATATAATGTATGTTGGTCCCGAAACGAGTATAATCAGTGTATGGGGGGGGGAATACACTGATGTCAGATTTTCCCGAAAACTCAGGAAAATTCTCTTTCAGACTTAGTCAGGAAGCTCCTGAAAATGTTCAGTCTACTGATGGTCCTCAGGGGCAGCAGGGACGAATCAGTGTTGAACCAAATAAGCTAAGTCAGATCTGTGCTCTCAGAAGCTCAGTAGAGATAACAATCCTACTGACCGCTCGGAAGCTAGTCAGTTGGGCTACTATCTCAGTAAGCTCAGATTAGCGCGGAATGTGAGCCCTTAAGTGTTTACTCGTTTTAGTTCTGAAAACTTTATCAGTTTGCTTAGTGAAAATGTGGTTAGGGCTGGTGCACAGTTTACTGATCAGGATGACAAGTCAGTCCTGATGGTTTTTCAGAAACAATGCAAGTATGCTTCAGTTTAATATGATGACAGTTTATGATCCTGAGCAGAATAATAAATCAGCACACAAAGGTCTTTTTAACGTGGTTCAGAGATAACCAACTCCTATGTCCACGACCTGATTGAACAGGAAGCTATCCTCAAAACCCTGAGGATAGATACTTGGGTTTTACGTGCCAAGGGACACGAATAGCCAACTTCCTCTCTAAGGAACTGACCCCTGGGTGGTTTTACAAGTCCCAGTCCTTCCTACCAACCAACTTACAACCTGAGGGGTTTGGTATTCACGTTTTCCAACTACTGTGTATTGATCCCTCTAACAAATCAATGCTAAGGGTGGGATCAATACTCTAAGAAAGATACAGAATGATTCCTACTACAACACTAGGGAAACTTAAAGTTCAGAGTGTTGCTTCAAATTTTCTTTGAGTGCTTGGAATCTTGAGAATGCTTTCACTTGGAAATTTCCCGTTAGCCTTGAATGGGAGCAAGGCCTTCTGTATTTATAGGAGGTTTGAAAAAGATCCGTTGGAAATGATCCGTTTCAAACCTTCTATAGTAGGTAGGTGCAAGTTCTGGTTGTCCTTGTCTGACAGAGACCATACCTAGTATGGCAAAGTTTCTGATCCGCCGCCTGCACCTCTGAGAAGCATTAAATGTGCTCAGTCTCCGTACATACGTGTCGCCTTCTAACTGGTAGCTTGTCCAACTGCTAGTTTGTCGGCATTGACTTTACTGAACCTCGTACATTTATAACACTGAGTTTCTCGTTCTTTACTCAGCATAAATGTTTGCCTTATGTTGGAGACTCTGATATTCTTTCTTCTTCATCAGACTTCCATTCGCACGTGTAACCTTTAGGTCTCAGGACTTACAAGTATCAGGTTAACTGATACTAAGCCCAAGTCAGGACTTATGAACATCAGAAGGACGTTCAGCCTGATCAAGGTTACACTGAGCCTTCACTGACGAAGACTTCCCTGAGCATGCTTAGTCTACTCAGTTCTGTCAAGGTCAGTGGTCTTCTTCAGGATGGCTTCTAGGCATCTTCAGGACTTTTTCTAGGTTTTCCAGGTTGTAGCTTCAGGTTGACCATCTTCAGGATGATCAACACCTTCAGGGTTGGAACAGCTTCAGACTTCAGACTTCAGGGACGTCTCCATCAGTCTTCACTCCTCAACACGTTCCCCCTGAACTGAATACCTGTGAATAGAAAATCTATTCTAACCTATCTAATCCTGATTAACTATACTTAGGCAAATTCATCAAGGAGTTTTGGGATCTAATCAAAACACTCAGATTGTCCCAACAATTTCCCCCTTTTTGATGATGCCAAAACCCTTAGAAAAAAATTCCTACCATCTAAACAATTTACTGACTTAGTCAGTATTCAGTTCAGGAACCTATAAGGTCCTTAGTTCTATAAGATGGAAACAGGAAAGGGTTACTACAGTTCTTGATAAAGAGCAAAAAAGTAAATCAGGAGTCAACGAGATGTTGTCTCAGGAATATAAATAGTTTCATTGATAGATATTCTAAGTACAAATTATCCTGAAACTATTACTAAGTGATATTCCTGAAACACTAGCCCTGAAACTACTCTTCAGTCTTCATCATCCCACTTTACCAAGGTCAGTCCATACTTGGCCAGAACCCTCAGCTTCACCTCATGGAATTGATCAGGATCCTCAGCAACACCGTTAGTCTGAGCCACCTTGGCGATTTCAGCTTGAATAGCACTACGGTTGAGGTGATGATTAATTCCCATCATCGGCGGTATGTAGACTATGTTGTCAGGGGCTTTAATCTGATATCCTGCTCTGTCGGCATATCTGACGATCTCGGCACATAGGTCAGGATGATGAAGGGTCATCCACTCAATAAATACGACATCCTTATCATGGCCCTCGCATTTCAACCAGTTCCCATAAACATAATACTTCTCCACAAACTCCTTCTTGATCGGAACCCAAGTCTGATTCAAATGTGGTGGAATGAAGTTGTCTACATACTCGTACTGAAGGGGTCCTGAAGCCTCCATATGAACCGCCTTCTTCTTCTGACCAGCAGCCTTCTTCTTCACTGCACTTGGCTCAGGTTTCTTCTTCTCCGTTTTCAGGGCATCGAGTTGACCCTGAAGCTTTTCAATCTTTGTATCCTGAGCCCTGACTTTTAGTGCAGTTTCCAAAGTAATCTGCTTCTGCTTCTTCTTTGCCACAACCAAGGGATCACCAGGATAAAGTTGCTCGTTGCATTCCTCCAAGAGCTCTTTCACTTCTTCAGAAGTTGCTGGTTTCCTCTTCTTCTGATCTTGAGTGGGAATTTCAGGATCAGCGGCCTTCCTCTTCTTCGAAGCGTCGAACTTAGGATTTTTCTTTCCTTCCCCCTTTTTGGCAGCATCAGGGGAATCCTCCTCCTTATCTATTTTCGCCTTGATGTCGTCCAGTAGGATCCCCTGAGAAGCAGCCTGGTCAGCAACCACTTTCAGGCTAGAAGACAGCGCATCAGCCTTGAGTACGCTTTCAGTTAGGTGATTTACAAAACTTGACTTCATGGCAGCCAACTCCTTCTTCTGAGTCAGACACTCAGTCTGTAGATTGTTGAAGGACTTATGCCATACTTCGTCATTTCCTTTCAGATTCTCACTGATCTTCCTCAGCAATGATGCATCCTCCGCCTGAGCTTCTTCCCTGGCCAAACCTCTTACCGTGGCCTCCTGCTCTTTCATTGTTTCAGCAATCAATTCCCTGATCCTTCTATCCAGGTTGCTGAG
>JAPKLY010000411.1:177891-195396 GCA_026898435.1 Prunella vulgaris
TCCAGGTTGCTGAGAGCCGAATCAACAGTGCTTTGAACTTGACCAGAGATTGTGGCAAGTTCAGTAGATCTCTGGGTCTCGATGCTCAGGAAGCGTTCAAAATCTTCCTTCCTTGCATCTGAGAATTTCTCCGCCAGCTTCTTGTGCTTCTCCTGCTGACGGTAGAGTTTGCTAATGATGCTACGACCCATCAGCGAGAGACCTACTGAAATGGTCTAGTTCTTCCTCTTCTTCGTTTTCCTCTTCGGCATCTGAAGAACCAAGACTGGGGTCTCTCCTTGAGCCTCAGCAGTCCCGACCCCGGGGAGTGCGTCATCGGCCGGTGTAACCTGTCCTGCGTCTGCACCTTCCCCAACAACTGGAACAACTGCCAGTTCCATTGAGGGGTTGGGATGGGGATTGTTGGCTCGAACCACCATGATAAAATCGTCTTTCATTATGACTTGGGCATAGGTTTGAAGACCAAATCTGTCGAGGATAACTTGCTCCTGATCCCTGAGGCACTCGACTCCTTTTGCCTCGATCAGCCCAGCAACTTCAGTTATCGATGCCCTCCGCATCATAACCAGAACCCTGAGCTTCACCACCTCCTCAGCATAAGTGGGATCCAAATCCAGAATATGCTGACTGACAAATCGTTTTGCTTGACAATTTGCATCCATCTCGAAAGGTGTCTGTGTTGGTGGTGCAGCAACTTCTTCCAGATCTCCCTCTTGACGCTCCGGTTCAGATTCAGCATCATTCGAGATCCTTCATTTTCGACCCTGATTATTCTCAACATCCTCATCCTGGAGCTCCTCCTGAGCTTCCACTCCCTCAACTTCCTGATGCTCCTCATCTCCAGCATCTGATCTTCCCTGTCCCTCCAGGACCTCCTCCTCATCATCCTCTTCCTCCTTTTCACTCCCTTGCTCCTCCTCTAACACCTCCACCTCAGCTTCCCCACTGGGCTCAGCCTGAGCCTCCACTCGCAGATCCTGCACGACTTGCATAACAGGATCTTCCTGAACAGGCTCTTGGGTAGCCTGTTCCCCCTCAACCTCGGCATCCTCCTCCTGAGGCATGCTGACATCTTTCTGAGCCACTTCCGGCTCAGTTGGGATTTCAGCAACTGGGGTTACTGAAGGTGCTGGTGCTGACTCCTTGGACTTAGCAGCTGGAATGGTTTTGGGTTCAGAGGTGTCTGATTCAGTCTCAGAATCGTGAAGTGTGGTTTTCTTCTCAGTAGCCTGAATCCCCTTTACCTTCACATGTTTTAGCCCTGACTTAGCCGGCTCCTCCTGAGCAGTCGAACTGACTGCCTTGCCCCTGCTTTTGGAGACCCTCTTGATCTCAGTGTCTCTCATTCTCTTGATAGTATCAGCTGCATTCTGATAGAGGATGTGTTTGTCCTTGAAGTCAACAAGCCCCTCCCTGTCGACATCTCCAAACCTGAGACTCTGAAGCATCACTGATAGCTTAGAACCAAAGTGAGGGTTCTTAGTCAGGATGATTTGATCTCCATTTCTTTCCACCTTCTTGGCCTCCGAAACGAACTTCTGGAGGAAGTACTCCTCCCAATCCACCCTGGCGTTCTCCACCACAGCGGCCATAACCCAGATCTTGGGCAGTGATACCTGCTCCAATCCGCCTACAAACCCTATGATGCTCTGACAAACAACCTCGAACATCAGTTTGTATTCTGGCTTGAACAATTTCTTGTTCATCTTTCCAAATAATTCCTGAGGCACAATCAGGTATGTGTCAGCACAACCCTGCTCCTTGCTGAACTTGTGCATGGCCGCATCGGACAACTCCTCATCATCGGTGGAGTGAGGAAGGTTATAGGTCTTTCTGATCAAATCTCTCACATTCACCTTCTCGAAGAAGTGCTGAACGATCTTCTTTCCTTCCTTTTCCACAGTCCTCCGGAGTGGAATAACTGATTCCCACTCCCCTACTTCATTCTCCTTCAGATTTGCGTAGAAGGCAACAATCTGATGAGCACAAGTCTTGGCAGGTTTCTTGGAGACAAAATCCAGTAACCCAACAGTGTTGATGGCTCCAAAAACCTGATCTAACTCTTTGATGGATGATCGATGAGTGAAATCAATCAACCAGTCAAAAGTCACCTTCAATTCAACAGCTGAAATGGCAGAGTGAAATTTCTTCACTTCAGAGGCAGTCATGAATGGTTTAGTGGCGGTGGTGGTGGAAGCCATTGATACAGAAAATGCTAGAGAGTAAGATTGCAGAAATATTGGGTTAGGAAAAAATGAGTGCATAAATTGTGCAAGTGAATGATCCTTCCTTTTATACCCAAAGACTCAGTTTTAAAGAATGGGTTGGATTAATGGTCTTTTGAAATTCAACGGATGAGATGAAGGGGTATATCCGGAATAAAATGTGTACCGAAAATTGGTTTTCAAAACTAATGATGTTTCACTTTATTGAAAACTGTTCCTGCCCATTTTGCATTTAATGCGTGTCAGAAGAATGTTTGAATTTAATACGCATTTGCATTTAATAAAAACTGAATAATAACTGAATGGTTGAGGATTAGAGTTAAAAATCCTTTGATTGATGTGGTGTCAGACATGATCAGAAATGATGCAAGCAAGACATAAATAAAGCAAGGTTCAATAATACATACCAGTTAGTCAGATATAAAAACCTGACTGATACCTCTGAGACTGATCAGGGTAACAAGCCCTGAGCTCTGTGTCCTGAACCTAACTCTATTCTGATCCTGAAGATCCAAATCTGATGTCTGTTCCTCCTGAAAGCCATCCATCTCTGCAACCTGATCCTGAGTTAGTCATCCCTCCTGACCACTTTTTTCATTCATGAAATGAGGTTCATACTGAACCATCTACTCCTGGGTCAAGAAGACCTAACTCTACTGACAGCTCAACAAACCTGGTTTCAGGCAAAGCCTTAGTCAGGATGTCAGCTCTCTGCTTGTCAGTAGGGATCCTCTCCATCCTTATATCCTTCTTCTCAACATGATCTCTGATAAAGTGATGCCTGATGTCTACATGATTACACTTGTGTAAGACTGGGTTTTGGGATATGGCAATGACACTATTATTGTCACAATAAATTGGGACATCAGTGGCCTCAACTTGGTAGTCTGTCAGTTGTTGCTTCAACCGAAGGATTTGGGAACAACAACTGCCCGCCGCCATATACTCAGCCTCAGTAGTAGACGTTGCAACACTGGTTTGCTTCTTAGAAAACGAAGAGATCAGTTTACTCCCTAGAAATTGACATGTGCCTGTAGTTGATTTCCTATCAAGCCTACAGCCTCTATAATCAGCATCAGAATAGCCAGTCAGTTCTAGGTTGTCATCAGAGGGATACCAAAGTCCTAAATTGACAGTACCTCTCAGGTATTTCAGTATCTTTTTGGCACTCTCTAGATGACTCTTCTTCGGATCAGACTGATACCTTGCACAAACTCCAACTGCATAAGTGATGTCAGGAAGACTTGCAGTCAGGTACAATAAGGATCCTATCAGTGCCCTATATTCAGTCTGATTCACTGAGGTCCCCTCCTTGTCAGGATCCAGCTTCTCATTTGTGTTCATGGTAATACGTGAGACTTTGCTGGACTGAACTCCAAACTTCTGAATCAAGTCCCTCGCATACTTGGACTGATTTGTGAAGATTTCGGAGTCAGATTGCCTGACCTGAAGACCTAGAAAGAAGTTCATCTCTCCCATCATTGACATCTCAAACTTCCCCGTCATCAGCTTTGAGAATTTCTCACAAAGCTTCAGGTTCGGTGATCCAAATATTATGTTATCCACATAAATCTGAACCAAGAGAATGTCCTCCCCTTTGGTGATCCTGAAGAGGGTCCTATCCCCTGCTCCTTTTACAAAGCCGTGGTCTATAAGGAACTGAGAGAGTGTATCATACCAAGCCCTGGGGAGCTTGTTTCAGGCCATAAAGAGCTTTCTTCAGGTGATAGACCTTATCACCGACTTCGAACCCTGGAGGTTGTTCCACATAAACCTCCTCGTTCAGTACACCATTCAGAAAGGCACTCTTTACGTCCATCTGATACACCTTGAACTTCTTGAATGTTGCATAAGTCATGAACAACCTGATTGCTTCCAACCTTGCAACTGGGGCAAAGGTCTGACCATAGTCGATCCCTTCGGCCTGAGAGTAACCTTTGGCCACCAGCCTGATCTTGTTCCTGACAACAACATTCTTCTCATCGCTCTTGTTCTTGAAGACCCACTTGGTGCCAATAACATGTTGACGCCTAGGTCTCTTAACTAACTCCCAAATCTAATTTCGCTCAAACTGATTGAGCTCATCCTGCATGGCTAAGATCCAGTTGGGGTCAGCAAGAGCTTCTTCTATGCTCTTAGGCTCCTGATCACTCAGGAATCAGCAGAACATAGCACTCTCACCAAAGGACAACCTCGTCCTGACCCCCTCATTGACATCACCAATGATGTCAGCCAATGAGTGATCATCTAGCCACCGTCTCCTGCTGACGTCCGTACTGGGAGTTGCTGATGTTCCCTCGCCTGATCCTGAAATGTTAGTCTCGACAATAATAGGTAGAGAACCGGAACGAGTAAGAACAGGGGATACTGAGTCATTTCCTGAGGGTTGGCCAATATCAGAGACATTGTTTCCCCCTACAGTGTTAGACTCAGTAACTATCTCAGGTGCAGAAGCATCATCACTGACAGTACGTACCTCAGGTTGAGTCTGTCCCTCCGTCTGAGACTCAATATTCTCCGAGGCTGGGGCTTGCTGAGGGTTGGCCTGAGGTCCATCCTGATCATCATCATCATCCCATCCCTTGGGAGCATTCACCATTTTGATCTTGAATTCAGGATTCTTCAGGCTCAGTCTTGTCACCCTCTTGGTAACCCCCTCAGTGTCAGGACTTGGAACCTATTTTCTACGCACTGATGCAGTCTCATCAAACACAACATGAGGTGTTTCCTCCACACAAAGGGTCCGACAGTTATACACCCTGAAAGCTTTACTGACTGAGGAGTATCCTAAGAAAACACCCTCATCAGACTTGCTATCAAAGGCTTTCAGCTGGTCTTTCCCATTGTTCAAGATGAAACACTTACACCTAAAAATATGGAAATAAGAGATGCGAGGCTTCCTCTTATTCCAAGTTTCATAAGGTGTCTGAGCATGTTGTTTGTGCAACATAGATCGGTTCTGAGTGTAGCAAGCAGTGTTGATTGCTTCAGCCTAATACTTCTTGGGCAGTCCTGACTCAGCCAACATAGTCCGGGCAGCTTCCTTCAGGGTTCGGTTTCTTCTCTCAGCTACCCCATTCTGCTGAGGGGTCCTGGCTGCAGAAGTCTCATGAGCAATACCAAGGTCAGTACAGAAATCAGTTATAATAGAATTTATAAACTCTGTTCCCTGATCTGATCTGATCCTGACAATGCTCTGACCCTGTTCAGTACTCAATTGCTTGAGTAACTCTGGAAGCTTGACCTGAGTCTCCTTCTTGTTCAGCAAGAAAATAACCCATGTGTACCTGGAATAATCATCAACAACAACAAGGGTATATTTCCTACCATTCATGCTGACAGGAGTAATCGGACCAAAGAGATCCATGTGCAGGAGCTGAACCACTCTGTCTGTTGAGAAGGCCTCTTTCTCCTTGAATGAAGCTTTGGTTTGCTTGCCTTCCTGACATGCTCCGCACACGTGGTCTTTGCTA
Organism: Prunella vulgaris; assembly: GCA_026898435.1. NCBI lineage: Eukaryota > Viridiplantae > Streptophyta > Magnoliopsida > Lamiales > Lamiaceae > Prunella > Prunella vulgaris. Next base: position 183,590 of record JAPKLY010000411.1, read on the forward strand.
AAAACTTTATTAGGTAGACCATCTACAAGAGAAAGTCTAGAAATTTTGTTAATAATCTTGAAGTTTAAGTGACTCAGGCGTTTATGCCAAAGCCAACTGAGCTCAGAGGAGCTCTTAGCGACCAAACAAGTTTCAGGAGAGCTGCTCTTAAAGTCAGCAAAATATACGTTTCCTCTCCTGACACCTGTTATCAGAACCTGCAGTGTAGATTTGTCCTTGACAAGACATATGTTAGATGTGAACTCTACACTATATCCTCGGTCACAAAACTGACTAACCGAAAGCAGGTTATGCCTAAGACCCTCAACATAGGATACATTAAGTACTCTCACAGAACCAACAACAAGAGTACCGAATCCTCTGGTGAAACCCTTAGAGTTATCACCAAAGGTTACCTGCAAGCCTTCCTGAGCTACGTAGTCCTGAAGAAGATCACGAAATCCGGTCATGTGCCTGGAGCATCCTGAGTCCAAGTACCAGTCCTTCATCAGATCCTCCTTCCTCTTCTTGTAGCCCGCAGCGACCTGAAAAGAATCAGGCCTCAGGTACCCATCTATTATTGGGTCCTACAGTGTCAGCCATACCCTTTGGGATCCAGATTTGTTTAACAATTCTGATGGCATCAAAAGTGCAAACCTGTCTCCCTGAAACATCAACATACACGGTCCTCTTCTTCCTTTGTGCCTTGGAAGTTGAGGGTGTATGAGTGTCAGCCGGAGGTTCAGGAGCTCTGGATTGATTCCTGGGGGCGGGCCTCCTGTTCCTCCTTTGCCTGGGTGCATTGGGCTGATGTCTGTCCTGAGAAGGAGCAGCTCGGGCCTGACCTCTAGGCACTTTAGGTCTGGCCTGAGTGTTATCGGAGTCAGGTCTCCCTTGCCTTTCAGGGGCCACTTGGTTCGTCCTTCTCCTTGGAGGATTGGGACGTTCCTGATGGGCCCTGTGCCCTGCCTGAGGCTTCTGGACCTCAGTCATCCTTGGCCTTTCCTGAGGCCTCCCCTGACCAGAATTCTTTCTACCCTGAGCATTTCTAGGTTGAGCCTGAGAAGTGCTTGGGGCAGAGTTCCTTCCGGCCTGAGGGTTCCTAGGCTGAACCTTGGATTTCCCTTGATCTGTCTTCCTCGACTTAGGATGAGGTGCCTTGGCTTTTCCCTTAGGTTTTGGCCTGGGTTCCTCAGTCCTTTGCCTGACAGGTTCAGGCACTTTCTCCTTCCCTTTGCCTTTATCCTGACGAGCAACACTTGGGCTCTTGTCGTCAGTTTGGGAAGGGACAAACTTCTTCTGAGAAGTGCTCCCTGAAGCACTTCTCTTCTTCTTGCCCTTTTGGTCTTTTGAGGTATCATAGCCTAACCCAGCTTTAGCACCATCGGTCAGCTGAGAGAAACTTGTTAACTCATCAACCACTTGGGAAGATGTGTGTAACTTCTTTCTTATCCTCAAGGTGCCCATTTCCTTCTTTCAGGGCCTCAATTTCAGTGGTGTACTGAAGCACCAGTTTTTCATGAGCTTTCTCCTTTGAGATCAGTTCAAGATCCCAAGCAGTTTGCTCAGCACAAAGGCGAGCTTGCCACTCAGTTTTGAACATCACTCTCAGAGCAATTTGCTCAATTATCAACTGTTCCTGAGCAAGGAACAAATCAGTATCACGAGTCTCAATCAGAGAGCTGATTTCACCCTTTAGTCTTTCAACCTCCAGTAGAGTTTCATCATGCTTATTCCGAGCATGAAACAACTCTCCTGAAGATCTACTAATCTGAGGGTTTCCTCAGTGTCTCTCACTCTGGGAGACTCAGTTAACCGATCATTTTCCTCACTCAGTTGTGCATTCACATCCACTGTGTGAGTATGAGTCTCCTGCAGCCTTGAGATGTCAACCATCAATTGCTCTAGGGCGAGATGAAGGTCGAGTTCTCCTGCTGAGTCTGAGCTAAACTCAGGTGCGTGATCAGGAGAAGAGACAGAAGAACATACCTCATCATCTGCCATAAGGCAGAGGTCATCATACTCTTCATCAGAGAAGAGTTCAGGGGACCGGCGTCCTGGGCCATCAGAATCTGAGGAATCCTCAGCAAGCATAGCTCTCCGGTCTGAAGCCCTGAGCTCTCTCTTCGCTCTCCGATCCTCTCGCTCTCGAGCACTGAGCTCCGACAATCATACTGATAATGTCCGGTCTTCTTGCTGTGGTAACACTAATCTACATCAGAAGCAAACTTTTTATCAGTGTACCTCTTATCTGACGACTCCCTCCGGCTCCCTGATGATCATTTAGGTTTGGAGCTGGATCTTCTGGGTTCAGCATCGTCTCTCCACTTCTCATCTCTGCGCCGCTCAGGCTCATCACGATCTCTCCTATAATCTGAACCCCTCCTCTCTTCCCTCTGGGGGCTCGATCTCCTGGGGCTGGAATACCTGCGTTCATGATTGTCAGTATAAAACTTCTTATACCTGCCGAAATGAGAGTTCAGTTTCACGAATCGTAGTGCCATCAGGCTGTACTCCAGGGCTAGCTCATCCTTGCTCATCTCTCTGAGTGATTTCGAGCCAGATCCAGCCTCAGGCTCAGGAGTAGCTTTAAGAGCCACGCTCTTTTCCTTTTCAGGTGTTCTCTCCTCACTCACCTCCTCACTGACAACACCCTTCTTCTTCCTCTTATCGAGGTCGAATTCCAGAGCCTTTAACTCTGAGAATAGGTGAGAGTAAGGAATGTTTGAGATCCTGAGTGTTCTTCAGCAAGATCACTCCTGTGTCCCATCTTTCAGGGAGACAGTTCAGGATTTTAGACGATACCTCCCTCTTGGGAAAGTCCTTCCCAAGGGTTGCTAGCTCGTTCATCATCTTAATGAACCGAGCTTCCATCTGATCGATGGATTCACCTTCCAGCATTCGAAAAGCCTCGAACTTCCTGATAGCAAGATCTCTCTTGTTCTCCTTGATCTTCTCCGAGCCCTCGCTCATTTCCTTCAGGGCCTCCCAGATTTCCTTTGCAGTCTTAAGGTGCATGAGCCTGACCGAGTTCTCGTAAGAAATTGTGTGGAGTATAATGTTCTTCGCAACATTATCTAGTCCGATTTACTTAATCTGATCAGATGTAAGCGCGGACCTCTCCACTGGCTCATGACCAGCTGCTGGAACTGGGACTCCTCCTTGCACAGGCCACGTCACACGATCAGTCATGAACTCAATAGGACCATTCTCGATCACCTTGTACATCTGATCATGGATGGAGTAGAGATGTGCCAGAACCCTGAATTTCCAATAATCATAATTGTCAATAGAGAATTCAGGAAGACTGCCTTCAAGGCACTTAGAACAGGATGTCATGAACGCAAGTTTTCAGAAATAAGATCTGTTCAGTTGACCACCAAAAGTTTCTCCTCAGAAACTGTTAGTAAACAAAGTCAGTGGTCTTTTGAACCACTGCTCTGATACCACTTGTTGGTCCCGAAACAAGTATAATCAGTGTATGGGGGGGAATACACTGATGTCAGATTTTCCCTAAAACTTAGGAAAATTCTCTTTCAGACTTAGTCAGGAAGCTCCTGAAAATGTTCAGTCTACTGATGGTCCTCTGGGGCAGCAGGGATGAATCTGTGTTGAACCAAATAAGCTAAGTCAGAGTTGTGCTCTCAGAAGCTCAGTAGAGATAACAATCCTACTGACCGCTCGAAAGCTAGTCAGTTGGGCTACTATCTCAGTAAGCTTAGATTAGCGCGGAATGTGAGCCCTTAAGGGTTTACTCGTTTTAGTTCTAAAAACTTTATCAGTTTGCTTAGTGAAACGTGGTTAGGGCTGGTGCATAGTTTACTGATTAATATGACAAGTGTTGGTCCCGAAACGAGTACAATCAGTGTATGGGGGGGGATTACACTGATGTCAGATTTTTCTGAAAGATTCAAAAAAATGCTCTAACACTCTCAGTCAGGATTTCCTGAATTACTCAGTATGCTGAAGGTCCACAGGGGCAACAGGGACAGTTCAGTAAAGAGTCAGATAAACTGAGTGTGAGGAAAGTGCTCGGAGGCTCAGAATAGCCAACTTCCTCTCTTAGCCAACTGACCCCTAGGCGTTTTACAAGTCCCAGTCCTTCTAACCAACCAATCTCACACCCTGAGTGGTTTGGTATTCTCGTTTCCAACTAAGATAGCTCTATCAATACAAAACAATGCTAAATATTAGAGCTATCGATCTAAGCAAATACAGAGAGAATCCTACTACAACACTAGGGAAATTTAATTGCAGAGTGTTGCTTATAGTATGCTTTGAGTGCTTGGATTCTTGAAAGTTTTAGCTTGGAAATTTCCCGTTAGCCTTGAATTGGTGCAAGGCGCTCCATATTTATAGGCAAGATTCAAAATAGATCCGTTGGAGGAGATCAAATCAAATCTTTCCTATTTTAGGGTGGTTGTAGGCTAGAAGTACTGTTTGACCTAACCGCCATGCTTATTCTGGCAATGTTTGTCCCACCGCCTGCAACTATGAGACGCATTAAATGCTGCGCAGACTCCGTACATACGTGTCGAAAGATCATTGGCTTTCTGCTCTAACGGCTAGTTGACTTTCAGACATTTGTCCTTCCTCGTACATTCATTACTCTGAGTCTCTTGTGAATAACTCAGCCTGAATGTTTGTCTTATTGGAGTCTTACTGACATTCTCTTTGTCTCTTGTCCCATAACATAAATAACTTTTTTGCTTTGGACTTACATGATTCAGGTAAACTGAACCAAGGCCTAAGTCACGTCTTATGTGCATTCAGTACAGCCTGATAGGTTATTCAGCCCAATATGTGTATCCTTTTTGCTTTGGACTTACATAATTCAGGTAAACTGAACCAAGGCCTAAGTCAGGTCTTATGTGCATTCAGCACAGCCTGATAGGTAACACTTACTCTTCATTGACTAAGTTTTGTCCTGAGTATGCTTAGTGTACTCAGTAGAAGCATCAGCCAATGGTACTTCAGGATTATCTTTAGGACGGATCATCAAGCTTCGTTCTTCAGCTTCAGTTCAGGCAATCTTCAGCAAGACTGACTCTGACTTCTTCAGGATGGATTGCGCTTCAAACTTCAGTAAATTGGGTCGACTCCAATATTCTTCAGTCTTCAGCATGTTCCCCCTGAACTGAATTCCTAACCTGACTATCCTGAACTAGACAGACCTGAACAACTATACTTAGGAAAATTCATCAGGGGTTTTGGGATCTAATCAAAATACTTCAGATTGTCCCAACAATTTCCCCCTTTTTGATGATGCCAAAACCCTTAAGCAAATTCCTATTCATCTAAACTATCAACTGACTTAGTAAGTGAAATAGGTTCAGTACCTTCTGACAAATTAGGCACTTAGTGTATAAGATGAAAACAAGGAATGGGTTAGTACAGTTCTTGATAAGGATACAGAAAAGTAAATTCAGGAGTCAACAAGAAGTTGTACTCAGGAAAGCAAAATAACTTCATTGATTGATATGAGAATTACAAGTATCCTGAAGCTATTACAATTCCTGAGTCAACTAGCTCCTGATCTAGTCTTCATCTTTATTCCAAGCAGCTTGAGGAATTTCATACATCTCCAAGACTCGATTCAGGACCTGCTTCATCCTGTTTCGATCACCAACAGCCCCGGCAGCGCGTCCTACTCTGACGACTTCTTCAGATATTGCTTTCCGGTCCAGTTGCTTGGAGTTCCTGAAGAGTGGAGGAGGGTACTTTATGAATTTCGGAGGAGCAATCTCTACACCTTCAGTGTCAGCATGTCTGATTATTTCAGCCCATAGATCCGGATGCTCCTGTGCCATCCAGTGATGGAGTATGACATCTTTTTCTTCAGATTGATCGTCCCAAAACCCCACCACATAGAATAGGTAAGCCCTCCTATTCCGGATCGGAATCCATACCTCCAGCATTTCTATCGGAATAAAATCCTCAACAAACTGAAGTGGAGGAGGACCTTGATCTGGATTGACCACCAACTTCCTCTGAGTCTTCATTCGAGATCCAGAAGGCACAGTTTTCTTCTTCTGAACTTGCGAAGTCAGGTACTCGCTGAACTCTTTTAATCGTTGGATCTGACTGAGCAGCGAAATCTCCTTCATCTTCACTATCTTTTCCTTCTCAGTCATCACCATCTTCTTCTGAGTGGTCAACCCAGGGTGCATCTGTTCCTCCATTTCTTTGTACAAAAGTTCCAGAGCGGTATCCTCAAAGGACTTCAACCTCTTTGGATCTGAACCTTCAGCAGCTTTAATGGCAGCTACGGACCTAGTCCTTTTTCTGTCCGCAGCTTTCAGTTCAGGGGGGAAGTCCTTCTTCTTGGCTTTCCCAGCAGCTATTTGCTTCTTTCCTTCCCCCATTTTGGCATCATCGTTGTTGATTCGACCAACAACCGCATTTACTGACTCCGCCAATAAAGTGAACTGACTATCCATCTCAGTCTGCTTAGCCTGCAGCTGCCCTATCTGCCCCGCCATCCCTCTCAGACCAACACTGAGCTTGTCAATAGCTGAATTATGTTCAGCCTTCAGTCGACCTTCAAAGCTAATCATTCGGTTGTCCAGGGCAGAGGCAATTTCCATCTTCTCTTGTGCAGACATCTCACTTAGCAGCTCATCCTTCAATTAAGCCTTCAGCTTGGCCAGCTTTTCATCAACCAGTTGATCAATCCTTTCAGGCAGTTGTTGATCAAGAAAAGTGGCAAGCTTGTTCTCCTGCTGAGTTTGTGCATCAGAGACCATTTGATTGCAGCTTTGAATGACCCCTTTTCCTTGCTCAGAGATAACAGTGAGATCTACTGAGTGTTGAGTCCGAACTTCTCTAAGAAGGTCAATGGCAGCATGCATATCAGTTCCCATCTCATTCAGGTCACGATCAATCCTATTCATCTTCTTATTCAACACTTCAGAATTTGAACCAACCCGGCTTGTTTTTCTCTCGACGAGGATTACTGTTGGGACAATCTGAGTATTTTGATTAGATCCAAAAACCCCTGATGAATTTGCCTAAGTATAGTGTTCAGGATAAAATAGTTCAGGATAGTTAGGTTAGAGATTCAGTACAGAAGGATCGTGCTGAAGACTGAAGAATATTGGAGTCGACCCAATTTACTGAAGTCTGAAGCGTAAACCATTCTGAAGAAGTCAGTCAGTCTCGCTGAAGATTGTCTGGTCTAAAGCTGAAGATCGAAGCCTGCTGATCCATCCTGAAGCCAATCCTGAAGTACAATTGTCTGATGTCTCTACTGAATACACTAAGCATGTTCAGGACAGAACTCAGTCAGTGAAGAGTAAGTATTACCTATCAGGCTGTGCTGAATGCACATAGGACCTGACTTAGGCCTTGGTTCAGTTTACCTGAATCCTGTAAGTCCGAAGCAAAAAGGTAACACATACTGAGCTGAATGACCTATCAGGTTGTGCTGAATGCACATAGGACCTGACTTAGGCTGTGGTTCAGATTACCTGAATCATGTCAGTCCAAAGCAGAAAGGTTATTTATGCTATGGGACAAGAGACAAAAAGAATGTCAGTAAGACTCCATTAAGGCACACGTTCGTACTGAGTTATTGCAAGAGACTCAGAGCATTGAATGTACGAGGAAGGATAAATGTCTGGAGGTCAACTAGCCGTTATAGCGGAGAGCCAATGATCTTTCGACACATAAGCACAGAGTCTGCGCAGCATTTAATGCGGCATTTAATGCGTCTCAAAAGGTTGCAGGTGATGTGACAACTTGCCAGAATAAGCATGGCGGGTAGGTCGAACAGTATTTCTAGCCTGCAATCTACCTAAAATAGGAAAGATTTGATTTGATCTCCTCCAACGAATCTATTTTAAATCTTGCCTATAAATATGGAGAACCTTGCACCCATTCAAGGTTAACGGGAAATTTCCAAGAGAACTCTCAAGAATCCAAGAACACAAAGCATATCTTAAACAACACTCTGCAATTAAATTTCCCTAGTGTTGTAGTAGGATTCACTCTGTATTTGCTTAGATCGATAGCTCTAATATTTAGCACTGATTTGTATTGCTAGAGCTATCTTAGTTGGAAACCAGAATACCAAACCTCTCAAGGTGTGAGATAGGTTGGTTAGAAGGACTGGGACTTGTAAAACGCCCAGGGGTCAGTTCCTAAGAGAGGAAGTTGGCTACTCGTGTCCCTTGGCACGTAAAACCCAAGTACCTATCCTCAGGGTTTTGAGGATAGCTTCCTGTTAAATCAGGTCGTGGACGTAGGAGTTGGTTATCTCCGAACCACGTTAAAAAGTCCCCTGTGTGCTGGTTTACTGTTTTGTTCAGGATCATAATTGTCATCATATTTAACTGAACATACTGCATTGTTTTTACCTTCAGGACTGAATCAATCATCCTGAATCTGAATACTGTGCACTCAGCCTTAACCACCAATTTACTAAGCAACTCAGAGAAAGCGTTTTCAGAAACTAAAACGAGTAGAATCTAAGGGATCACTTTCCGTACGTACTCTGACTCACTGAGATAGTAGTCCAACTGACTCACTTCCGAGCAGTCAGTAGGTTTGTTATCTCTACTGAGCCTCCGAGCACTTTACTCACACTCAGCTTATCTGACTCGGTACTGAACCGTCCCTGCTGCCCCTGCGGACATTCAGCATACTGAGTACTTCAGAGAATTCTGACTGAGTGCGTTAGAGCATTTTTCTGAGTCTTTCAGAAAAAATTGACATCAGTGTATTCCCCCCCCCATACACTGATTTAACTCATTTCGGGACCAACAAGTGGTATCAGAGCAGTGGTTCAAAAGATTACTGACTTTGTTTATCAACAGTTTCTGAGGAGAAACTTTTGGTGGTCTACTGAACTGATCTTGTTTCTAAAAAATTGCATATCATGGCATTAGGTTCTAAACGCCTCGAGGGCAATCTTCCTGAATTCTCTATTGACAACTATGATTATTGGAAATTCAGGGTTCTCGCACATCTCTATTCTATCCATGATCATATGCCACAGGTGATTGAACATGGGCCAATCAGATTTATGAGAAATCTTCAGACGACTTGGCCTGTTGCTGGCAATGTCCCTGTTCCAGCCACCGGAGATGAAGAAGTGGAGAGGTCCGCGCTTAATTCTGATCAGATTAAGCAAATAGGACTGGATAATGTTGCCAAGAACATTATACTCCACACCGTTTCTTATGAGAACTCGGTCAGGCTGATGCATCTGAGGACAGCTAAGGAGATCTAGGATACCCTGAGGGAGATGAGCGAAGGTTCTGAAAAGATTAAAGAAAACAAGAGAGATCTCGCTATCAGGAAGTTTGAGGCCTTCAAGATGCTAGAGGGAGAGTCCATCGATCAGATGGAAGCTCGGTTCATTAAGATGATGAACGAGCTAGCAACCCTTGGGAAGGAGTTTCCCAAGAGGGAGGTGTCTTCTAAGATCCTAAACTGTCTCCCTGAAAGATGGGACACATGAGTAATTTTGTTGAAAAACACTCAGGACCTTACAAACATCACTCACTCACACCTATTCTCTGAGTTAAAGGCTCTAGAATTTTACCTCGATAAGAGGAAGAAGATGGGTGTTGTCAGTGAGGAAGTTAGTGAGGAGAAGACATCTGAAAAGGAAAAGAGCGTGGCTCTTAAAGCTACTCCTGAGCCTGAGGCTGGATCTGGCTCCAAGTCTCTAAAAGACATGAACAAAGATGAGCTAGCCTTGGAGTACAGCCTGATGGCACGGCGATTCGAGAAACTGAACTCTCATTTCGGTAGGTATAAGAAATTTTATACTGACACCCGTGATCGCAGGTACTCCAGCCCCAGGAGATCTAGCCCCCGGAGAGAAGAAAGGAGAGGTTCAGATTCCAGGAGGGATCGCAATGAGCTTGAGCGACGCAGAGATGAAAAGAGGAGAGAGGATGAGCCCAGAAGATCCAGCTCCAAACCTGAAAGATCATCAGGGAGCAGGAGGGACTCCTCTGATAAAAGGTACACTGACAAGAAGCTCTCTTCTGATGCAGATCAGTGCTACCATTGCAAAAAGTCCAGACACTATCAGTATGATTGTCCGGAGCTCAGTGCTCGTGAGCGAGAAGATCGGAGAGCTAAAAGAGAGCTCAGGGCTTCAGACCGGAGAGCGTTGCTAGCTGAGGATTCCTCAGATTCAGATGGCCCTGGACGCCGGTCTCCTGAACTCTTTTCAGATGAGGAGTATGATGACCTCTGCCTGATGGCAGATGATGAGGTCACTGCGGGCTACAAGAAGAAGAAGGAGGATCTGATGGATTGGTACTTGGACTCAGGATGTTCCAGGCACATGACCGGATTTCGTGATCCCCTTCAGGATTATGTAGCTCAAGAAGGCCCGCAGGTAACCTTTGGTGATAACTCTAAGGGTTTCACCAGAGGATTCGGAACCCTTGTTATTAACTCTGTCCGCGTTATGAATGTATCATATGTTGAAGGACTGAGACATAACTTGCTCTCGGTTAGTCAGTTTTGTGACCGAGGATATAGTGTAGAATTTACATCTAACATGTGTCTCGTAAAGGACAAATCTACACTGCAGGTTCTGATTACAGGAGTCAGGAGGGGCAATGTATATTTTGCTGACTTCAAGAGCAGCCCTCCTGAAACCTGTCTGGTCGCTAAGAGCTCCTCTGAGCTCAGTTGGCTTTGGCATAAACGTCTGAGTCACTTAAACTTCAAGATTATTAACAAAATCTCTAGACTTTCTCTTGTAGATGGTCTGCCAAATGAAGTTTTTAGCAAAGACCACGTGTGCGGAGCGTGTCAGGAAGGCAAGCAAACCAAAGCCTCATTCAAGGTGAAGGAAGCCTTCTCTACTGACAAAGTGCTTCAGCTCCTGCACATGGATCTCTTTGGTCCAGTAACTCCTGTCAGCATAAATGGTAGGAAATATACCCTTGTTGTTGTTGATGACTATTCCAGGTACACTTGGGTTATTTTCTTGCTGAACAAAAAGGAGACACAGGTCAAGCTTCCTGAGTTACTCAAGCAATTGAGTACTGAACAGGGTCAGAGCATTGTCAGGATTCGATCAGATCGAGGAACCGAATTTGTAAACTCTATTATAACTGACTATTGTACTAACCATGGTATAGCTCATGAGACTTCTGCAGCTAGGACCCCTCAGCAGAATGGGGTAGCTGAAAGAAGGAATCGTACCCTGAAGGAAGCTGCCAGGACCATGTTGGCTGAATCAGGACTGCCCAAGAAGTACTGGGCTGAAGCAATCAACACTGCTTGCTACACTCAGAACCGATCTATGCTGAACAAACAACATGCTCAGACACCCTATGAGACTTGGAACAAGAGGAAACCTCGCATCTCTTATTTCCATATTTTTGGGTGTAAGTGTTTCATCCTGAACAATGGAAAAGACCAGCTGAAAGCCTTTGATAGTAAATCTGATGAGGGAGTTTTCTTAGGATACTCCTCAGTCAGTAAAGCTTTCAGGGTGTATAACTGTCGGACCCTTTGTGTGGAGGAAACACCTCATGTTGTGTTTGATGAGACTGCATCAGTGCATAGGAAACAGGTTCCAAGTCCTGATACTGAGGGAATTACCAAAAGGGTAACAAGGCTGAGTCTGAAGAATCCTGAATTCAAGATCAAACTTGTCAGTGCTCCCAAGGGATGGGATGATGATGATGAAGATCAGGATGGACTTCAGGCTAACCCTCAGCAAGCCCCTGCCTCGGAAAATGTTGAGTCTCAGACGGAGGGACAGACTCAACCTGAGGTACGTACTGTCGGTGATGATGCTTCTGCACCTGAGACAGTTACTGAGTCCAACACTGTAGGGGGAAACAATTTCT